>JBBPUG010000855.1:0-14729 GCA_038094535.1 Tubosaeta aff. alveolata | reverse complement strand
GGAATAGATGGGATAACACATGATGATTTGAGGGATGATGGGATATCCCAGAGCTTGATGGACAAACCCATGGAAAAATGACCACTTAGGTAAATAGTTGACCCACATTTAATATACCTAACAGGTCATCTTTTAGGGGGTGACTGATGTGCCAAGAGTTATGTGTTGTCTATTGAAAGAGATCACTCCAATTGACTGTTCATTTCCCTTATACATAGTATAGTCTTTTTCTAAACATCCAGTACAGGTACTTCACTCCAGTATACAGCTTTGGTCAACATTCTCCTATCTTATTCATTTGCATTTTTATTTGCCAATCTGTAGGCTCCATCACTAATAGCTAGAGTTATAATGCAGAGAACAACTAGAGTCTCACCTCAGTCACTGCCCACTGGTGTGAAACATGACTGAGGTGAGAAGAAGGTAATGTAAAGGTAAAAATATGGGTGGAGTTGAGATCACGTAAAACTCTGGAATGTTCAGAAATGCTATGTATGAGAATATATCAAAGACCTGATGTTTCTGGTTTTTCTAGAGTGAAGATGCTTCAGAAATTTCAGAAGTGGCTGTGTGGGAATTCCAGAAATGTTGGAAGCATTGGAAGCATTGGAACTACATGGAGTTACATTTTGACACTGTCTACTCTAACCCCTCCTCTGTTCCTTTTTGACATCTGACTCTAATCTCACAAATACAAGAGTTTGACACATACATATGTCTTGCACTGAGATCCTTACACTCCCTCTAGTCTATTTGTCTCCATTCTGGTATATCTCTTAGACATCAGCAAACCAACCATAGGCTGTACATGTAAGGGGTTGTAATCTCCTTGGTTAGATCCTGTGGCGCTCTTGTCACACAACTAGTGTGAACCGTGTTTATTACATGGTGAGCAGGTACAGGATACAGGGTAAAAAGATTCTTCTACAAGGGCGAGATCTACTCACCCTTTATACTACAGCCATTTGACATCAAGTGTCAAATGGCTAACTACAGTAACCATTACATGTCAAAGTGTAGTTCCATATATCTTCCGATACTTCCGATGTTTCCAGAATTCCCGCGCTTCCGACACTTCCAGAAGTTTCCCACGCAGCCACTTCCGATAGTCTTGAAGCACTTCTTCTGTGGGAAGACCGGAAACACCTAGTTTCCAATACTTATTCCATTTACACTAATTTGAACATTCCAGAGTTTTACATGATCACAACTCTGCCCATATTTTTAGCTTTACGTTACTTTTCTCTCACCTCAGTTGTGTTTCACATTGTGGGCAGTGACTGAGGTGAGACTCCAGCTATTTCTTCATTGTAGTTCTAGCTAATGTACTGTAGTGGGCACACCTGCCCTTACTATAGGTGAATTAAGTTGTGTTTCACATCGTGGGCAGTGACTGAGTGGGCACACCTGCCCTTACTATAGTTTCAACATTACATAAGCACGCACTACATGTGTGCGCTTGTCAGTAGTTAAGTAGAATAGAGAGACCCTGTTGGTCCCCTTACACCCTCCCCGATTAGAGCCCATTAGGGGCTCGTATCATTACAAAGTAGAGATGAAAAGAAAATGATATATATATATATCAAACACTAGACTACGAACAAATGAGATCGGTGGTATAATGGAAGATTAGACTTCCAGGATAGAATAGAGCAAAGAATGGGAACATAGTTCCCACAAGTCCGAAACCAATCGTATGTATAAAATCATGAGGAACCATGTTCCTTGGACAACGAAGGACCGCGTTGCCTATATGCACCCTGGCGACCTGTACAAGAGCAATTCGCCCTCCTCACCCAGGGTCTCCTCAACCAGGACCTCGTTGACCAAGTCGACGGCCATTGCACTACCAGACGCATCAGGAGTGGCGTGGACTGACGCCCTCATCAGGCCGTAGTATGACATGGTGTCATGTAGTCGCCCATATTCAGCCGGGGTAAGCCTTGCACAGTTGTAGGGCATGAGGGTAGCTACCTCATCTGGGTGGACTCCCGTTCGCTTTGCCTCCCTCTCATAGTATTCAAGGGTGCATGTATACACGTGGTTGTCCACCCCGTTGTAGAGGTCATCCCTCATGGGGGCATATACTGACAAGAATATACGAGCGAGTGGGTGGCACTAAACGAGTACGACTCAGTCAGCACGATCGTGCAATGGACTAATATATTCACCTAAACGAGTATGACTACGAGAACAAATCAATAAGAGAAGAAGTGAACAAATCTACGATGGATACTCACCTCAGTCAGTGCGATCGTGCGATGGACTGAGGATAAGTGTGGTTGAGTGTCCGTATATATACGGTGCGTATCGTATCGTATTGTAATAATCATGGCTTGACAAAGGACAAAGAGAACGAGAAAATGTATCTATGATACCAATGGCAATCTCGTCAAAACAAAGAGACAAAGATGAAAAGATCGAGAAAAGACAAAGTATCGTATGAAGAGACGTCCGCGGGACCGTGGCTGCACGCAGGCTTGCCCAAAATCCAACACTCCCCCTCAAGCTGTGCGCAGTCCGAGTTCTGCAGCGAAATGCTTGACCTTCAGTGAGGGCAGCGCTTTTGTGAGCATGTCAGCGACCATGTCATCGGTAGGGCAGAAAACAAGCCGAAGCTTGCTGTCGTCAATGATCCAGCAGATAAAATGAAAACGCACGTCGATATGTTTGGTACGAGCGTGATATTGATGGTCTTTTGTGAGCGTGATAGCGGATTGGTTGTCGGAGAAGAGGGTGATTGGATTGACAAGGGGAGCGAAAACGTCTGTAATAAATGATCGAAGCCAGAGGGCTTCCTTGGCAGCGTGAGTTGCGGCGACATACTCGCTCTCCGTTGTTGACAAGGACACGATGTCCTGTTTCTTTGAACTCCAAGAGACGGCCCCTCCATCAACCAGGAATGCGTAGCCAGATATGGCTTTGCGGTTCTCCCCCATACTTCCATCAGCGTCCATGTATCCAACCAGCAGGCGAATTTTGCCACCATACGTCAGACGGAGGTCCAACGTTCCAAGGAGGTACCTGTAAACACGATGAACGGTGTCCCAATGAGATAAGCCCGGGTTTGCAGCGAAACGGGAGATGATTGTGACGGTGTAAGAGATGTCGGGACAAGTCCCGAGAGTGGCGTACATAAGCAAACCGACTGCCTCGCGGTATGGGATATGTTGCATAGTGGTGTAATCAGCACCAGACAGCCTGAGGTTCAGCTCCATCAGTGTCAGAACAGGCTTGAGTTGATCGAAGTTGAAACAGCGGAGGATAGACTCGAAATACGAGCGCTGTGATAATGAAATAGTGCGCTCGGCACGATCGCAGGTTACCTCTATTCCTAGCAACCAGTGTAACTCCCCTAGATCCGAGATTTCAACAAAGTCTTTGATGCGTGTTTTCAGTGTAATGATGAGGTTGAGTGTTGTAGCCGCGATAGTGCAGTCGTCAACATGTACGACTATGATGGTCAGGTCATCACCGGAATGTAGAATGAAAACGGCCTGGTCAACAGGGCACTGCCTGAAACCGACTTTCGTCACCAAGATCTCCACTAACTTCTGATACCATTGTTGCCTGCTCTGTTTTAGGCCATAGAGGGTTTTGTGCAAACGACATACGTGTTTCGGATGAGTGGGGTTGGCATATCCAGGTGGCTGGCACATATAGATATGCTCACCGTCTTCCAATTCACCATTGAGGTATGTGCCCTTGATGTCGATTTGATGTAACTCCATGTCATGTTGTGCTGCGAAAGCAAGAACAGTGTGGATGGATTCGAGCTTGGTGACGGGGGAGTACGTGTTGAAGTAGTCGACTCCTGGTACCTGAGAATAGCCCTGTGCAACGAGGCGGGCTTTGTAGTGTACAACGTTCCCTGCGGCATCCTTTTTGGCATGGAATACCCATTTTGAACCTACGATATTGGCGCCATGGGGCAGGTCAATAAGCTCCCATGTGCCGGCCTTTTTCAAGGTAGCAAGTTCTTCCTCGATGCCCTTCTCCCATTGTGGCCACTTGGATCGCCGTTTTGCGTTGGTGAGTGTAGATGGTTCAAGTGCTTCAGTATTGACCATGTGGTCGTATAGTTGCAGGACAAGTTCGACATTGACATCATAAGGGATGGTAGCGGCAGCAGGGTGTTCGGCAATAGGTGGGACTTGGACACCGCGTGGTACTGGGTTGGCGGACTTTCCGTCGAGAATGTCGCGAAGGCGTTGGCTGGGTTTTCGGTTGTGTTGCGGACGTTTGGCAATAGGCAGGTCAGGAACAGATGGATTGATAATCGGCGATGGCGGGGCAGAGGGTTGTGGCTGTGCGGCTGGCAGGATAATGGCAAGCGGCGGATCGTCTTCATCATGTAATGATTCCTCCCCCTCAAGACGACGCAGGCCATCGTAAACGTTGCGTTCGACAGTAACTGTGCGCTTCTCGGGCCAATACACCCGGTAAGAGTTCTCCAATTGTTCATCAATACCCATCCATTTAACTTTACTAACCCGTCCACTCAGCTTATTTACTGCAATACAGACATAAACATCTGATCCCCATTCTCGAAGATGGCCCATATCGGGTTTTTGGCCGAAAGCGACCTTGTATGGAGTGCGGCCGTTGAGCGCTTTGGTAGGTGTCCTGTTCTTCAGCCAGACTGCATGATGTGCAGCCTCTCCCCACAGGAATTTCGGCAGCCCACTTGAATGTAGCATGGCACAAACACACTCCAGAATGGTGCGGTTAAGGCGTTCCGCAACGCCATTGTGCTGCGGTGTGTCTGGAGCTGTAAAATGTTGTCCAGTACCCTCACGCTGCAAGTAACAGATGAACTCCTTCCCCCGGTACTCTCCCCCTCGATCCGAATGAAGTAGTTTGACTTTGGCAGTGAGTTATCGGTCGAGCCATGTGGCGAAATTTTTGTATGCAGAGAAAGTTTCGCTCTTCTGACGGAGGGTGTACATGTATGTGAGTCGGGAGTGGTCATCTGTGAAGGTAACATAGTATTGTTTATCGCGCAACGTAGAGATAGGCACAGGGCCCCAAACGTCCAACCAAATGATGTCACCGATGTTGGCAGAGAGCTCGCCCTGCCGTTCCTTCACAATTGGCTTCCGTGTTGCCTTGGCATAGATGCACGACTCACAGAAGGTGCCCGGATCTGATGAAGTGTCAAAACGCAAACCGGCAACAAGACTCTTCTTGGCGAGAGTGCGTGCAGCGGATGAGGAGATATGTCCATACAAGCGATGTAATTCCATCACAGTAACCATATGGGGAACTGCAGCTTGGGCAGTGTCGGGCTCACGAATAACATGGTAAAGCCCTTTTGAGGTACGAGGGATGTGGCCGATCGTTTTGCCATCAGCTGCACAAATGGTACAAAAACCATTGGCAAAGGTCGTCTCAAAACCTAGTTCGTCAAGACGCCCGATCGATACTAAAGTATACCCTCTTTGGAGTATAGCACCTTGGTAAGGTGCAAGCAGGAGGTGTCATAGCCGTTCGGAACCTCAATGATCAAGTTACCAATCGCAGTAGCATTAAAAACTTGTTGGTTTGCAGCTGTAAAGGGCTTGGGGGGTATGTCCAACAGTGTGTCAAACAGCTTGCGATACGGAGAGATGTGTCAAGTAGATCCAGAGTCAAAAAGTGCAACATATCAGTCTCGTTCTGTCGACGCAGTTGACGCAAAAGCGTGGTTGTCAGGGTAAATGGCATCAGTGGGTAGGCGGACCGTTTCATCGTCAGAGTCTAAGATGTCATCATCTGACAGGTCGTCATCGGCAGTGACTGAGAACCAGTCGTCCTTGTCAAGATCACTGCTCTCATCTCCAGAGGACTCCATATCAAGAAGATCAGGGATGGACTCGTCATCAGAGTCATCCATGACACCAAAAATGCCATCTTCGTCATCCGTATCGGGTGACTTTACATGCGCAGCACTCTCCTTTTCGGCGGTGGGTTTGGCCTTCTTATCGTCCTCTCGTTTTTGCTGATTCCACATGTAGTGGAATGGTGATTTATGCTCAGTGGAACCGCACACCCAGCAATCGTTTGACTTTTCACCGTTGTGCCAACGTCCTTTGGAAAAAGACTTTCCGCCGTGCCCTCGTCCTTTTCCTTTGCCCTGCACTCCAACTGACATCGCCTCATCGCGATCTTGCTTCTGCCCATCCGACTTCGAACTCCCCCTCGCCTTCTGTCGTTCAGCCTCCTCGATGATAATCGAGATCAAGACGTCTGGTTCAATGGTCTTGGTCCAGCTGTATAGGCGAGCAGCGGCTAGTTGAGTGGATGTGAAATTTGCTAGGGCTGTAGGTAGTGAACGAATAATAGTCAATCGATAGTCCTGCGTGTCGATCGTAACGCCAACAGAGGTGAGTTCTTCCTTCTTCGTATGCAGGGAGTCCAAGAAGTGGCATACTTCTTGCCCTTTCGGCAATCGTGACTCGAGAAAACTTGTGCGCAAGTTGGTCTGAGTGTATGTTCCTTTCTCAGTGTACTCTTTCGTAATCTCTACATTTTCCTGACAGTATCGAAACTCCGGATGCGAAGCGCCGTTGAATTGGGGATACACTGCATCAGCAGATGCTTGGCAAGCGATTCATCCTTATTCCACTTGGCGAGCGCAGCCGTTTCCTCGTCAGAGGGTGACAAAGGAAGGATCGGCCTTGTGGAGTTCTCGTCAAAATGGCTCCAAAGTTCTTTGGCTTCAACGGCGACCTGGAAATGGAAGATGAAGATCGCCCAGTTTGTTCCTTTGACATCAAGTTTGGGAACGTTGTTGGGTAGTGTATCGGTGGTGACAGGAATGGCGATAGACATATCTGCGTGAGGGTTTCTAATCGATATATTAGATGCTCACGTAGGGCTCATAACCTGACGAGAATATATAAGCGAGTGGGTGGTGCTAAATGAGTATGACTCAGTCAGCGCAATCATGCAATGGACTAATATATTCACCTAAACGAGTACGACTACGAGAACAAATCAATAAGAGAAGAAGTGAACAAATCTATGACAGATACTCACCTCAGTCAGCGTGATCGTGCAATGGACTGAGGATAAGTGTGGTCGAGCATCCGTATATATACGGTGCGTATCGTATTGTATCGTAATAATCACGGCTCGACAAAGGACAAAGAGAACGAGAAAATATATCTATGATACCAACGGCAATCTCATCAAAACAAAGAGACAAAGACGAAAAGATCGAGAAAAGACAAAGTATCATACAAAGAGACGTCCGCGGGACCATGGCTGTGCGCGGGCTTGCCCAAAATCCAACATATACCTCCACAGTCTTGGAGTCACCCCCGCCGATGTCCACACAGCCCAACATCTCATGGGCTGCCTGTTGTGCCCATGTGTACGCATCATCTGCCTGGTGCGCAAGGATTCCATTCACGGCTAAGTATGCCGCGATCTTGCCAACGGTTGCATCACAGGTGAACAACCTGTACCACAACACACGCTGAGGAGGAGACAGGATAACATCTGTTTCCTCAAGGAGGTGCTGGTACCACCCTGGTACCAGGAACAAGCGGACCAGCCCACGCAACCAGACTTTGTAATCAAAGCTGGTTCTCTTAACTGGAGCGTAATTCTCCAGGAGTAGCAGGCCATGCACTTGTTGGATGTGCGGCACGCTCAAGGGCAAATCAATGTTGTCGGGAATGGTGGGGAGTCCTGTGGCTCTAGGGAAGATCCTTCGCAGGGCTTCCCTCATTTCATCAGTCAGGCAAGCACCCTGGTACCGCTCAATGTATGTGCTCCATCGGTCTACAGATGTGCTGATTGGAGGGTGATCCCTCAGCAAGAATGGTTTTTTCTTGTTGAGAATTATCGGCCCAGAGTGGGTCAAGCGGATCTGGGTGTTGTCCTGTTGTACGGCAGGGACAGGTGCAGGTGCAGATATGGGTGCAGGTGCAGATTGGTGTGACGGCCCAGGGTCTGAGCTCACAGGTCGGATGATAGGAACATAGGACATCATCTCAACAACATCCTTGGCAGTTACAAGATGTTGTTGCAATGCCTGAATGACAATGGAAGGAGGAGGACCAGTGGCTGTAGGAGGTGCTTGTGGATTGAGCGCATGCTCCCAGTATGCCTGCGTCCTCTTCTTTGCCTTTTCTAGAGCCCGTGCAGGGGCCCTCCATCCCGTCATCGTAGTGCACATGAGCTTGCTGACCTCAAGGTTCTTGTGCTTCCTCCAAAAATGGAGGAAAGCCACAAGATCCTGGCTTTGTCGAAGAGCATGCTTGCTCTTTTCATCCTCGACCTCTGTGTGTGCGGTCGCAAAGAGAGTGTGGACACTCTCTGGGGTGTTGAATAAATGGATGGGACCCATGATCTCTTGGTCCGTCCTGGTCCTCTTGTCGTAGAACCTCTTAGGTGGGGTTGGAGGGTAGATCCTCACCTATATGTGTTGCTGTGCCTTTGCAAGCACAGCCCCTTGGTACCCATACAGGTATTCGTTCACCTGAACGAACAGGGTATCCTTACCCTCCTTTGGGTCATGCCCCAAACCTAGTATGGTGAGGCCATGAGGGATTTCATTCCCTTTGAACACGGGAAACATAGTGCCCTTGGCCGTCTCAAGGGTTAGTGGAGTGAGGGCCACTGGAAAGGTGAAGGTGAATGACAAGTCAGCCATGACAACATCATGAGCGGCTTGTGGCTGCTCGGAAACGGAAGGGGCTTTTTCTTTCCCCTTGAGCGACGGTTTGAACGTAAACGGACCCTCCTAGATCCCCTCCCCTGAAAGAAGAAGAGGACTCTGAGGGCCTGGACTGAGTTGGCTTGATGACCAACAACAAGGACGAGCTAGCGTCTGTAGTCTGCTCATCGTGCAGGTGCTGTTGAAGAGACAGGGAACGGGCCGCCTCAAACTGGCAAACCTTGTCAAAGTATGACCTCTGGACAACTCTGGAGTTACACACACGTTAACTCCAGCCATTTCTCTCCCATTTCTCACTCTACCGCTTCTGGACTTACTTATACCTATTATAGTATAGTCATACCTTGTGTCGTTCGCTTGGTGGCGCTCCTAGTCCCTCCAAACATGTGCTACTGTGCCTTTTCATGTTCCCTAATCCAATGTGCCTATTTTCGCCTATTCCACTCCAGAGTTTTCCAGAGCTAAGCGCGTGCTTGTCTTCAACACTATTTAATTCTTTTCGATCCCTCCCTCTCACCTCAGTTGTGCTCTGTACTTGCAGCACAGTCTGAGGTGAGACCTCTTCTGATCACTTGACACTTTGTATTTACCATTACCTTAGTTGTGCAATTGCTGCCCTTATTTAGGTGAATATAAGTTGTGCTCTGTACTTTCAGCATAGTCTGAGTTGGGCAATTGCTGCCCTTATTTAGATACTTTAACAAACCTCATCCTGCTCGTCTCTGGGGGCAAGGTGATGGCCCCCACACAACTCCTCGATCTCACCACATGCAGCATTGAGCTGTGCATGGAGGTTGTTCCGCTTGTTGCAGTACCTCGTCATACACTCGCAAAGGTCCACATACGACTCACATCAAGCGAGGCTCACTGTATTATCAGTGAGATCCTTGACGGCTGGCTCCATGCCACAACACCAGGTCGCAACCTCTAGCGCGATGTGCACTGCAAAGTCGCCACAAGTGCAACAGCTATTTTCATGGCGAACCATGGGGAGACCAGGGTGACAAACCCAGTCTCCAGGGAAGTCGTCCCTGGGACGTTTTGCACGACAAGAGTCACGCAAAGGGGATTGGGAGTTGGACGGCACCCGCATACACTTGGCACTGCTGCTGGTCGTAGCATGACTGCCACAACCAGGAGGATCTGGTTTGGGTGAGCTCACGTGAATGCAAGACAAGGATTGGCCATGCAGGGCGTCCGATCCCTCAGTACGTGCAGAGGAGGGAGAGTTATGACCAACGGCCATGGTGAAAGTGGATGGTGGTGGTGGTATGAGAGGAAGAGAAAGAGAGAGAAAGTAGTTAAGCAAGACACATCTTTAAATCAAAGCATGTGATTAAGTAATGAAAAAAGGAAATAAACTATATAAGGAAATTGATCAACATAAACTTTAAACTATCTACAGTGGCTGTGTTTTGTTTTATTTGTCTGTATACTAATATAGAAATTGTGGTTGTGGGACTTTATTTTTCTTTGTTTTTCTTTTTTATCTCGATCACGTGGCAGTTTGTCCATCACTTTGGGTTACTTGATCTGGATGTAGTGTCATGTTTCATGACACTAAGGCCATCTTGCGACCTTGGCTCGCTCTTGTGAGCCTTGTATCTTTCAATGCAACAGGTGTGCGCTCTGCACACCTTGAAGTTCAAGGTACCTATCAAGGGCCTCCAACTCTTCACAATTCTTCTTGGGCTCCCATGTGGTGTCACCCAAGTTCCACTTCACAAGGAACTCGACATCGTTCCTTCTCCATCGATGGGCGATTAACTCGTCCACCAACCATTCTTCGTCATTTTTACCGATGTCGTAGAATGTGTGAGCGTCTCGTTGAGGAAACAACTCATCGTTGTTTGCCTCATATTGTCTCAGCAATCCGATGTGAAACGTCAGATGAAGGCATTTAGCCTTCAGTTCTTTGGGTAAGTCCAGTGTATATGTATCACTGGACTCATCTTTCCTCAGGACCTTCATTGGTCCTATGTATCATGGGACAAGCCTTCCAGCTTGTCCTTTCAGCATCATTAAATTCTTAGTGGAGAGATATATGCTATCTCCCACTTGGAAAGTCGAACTCTCCCTTCTGGCCTTATTGGCCTGATGCACTTGCATCACCCTACTTTCTATTATAGCGTCATGCACCATTTCCAGGTTCTTGAGAGTCTGGTTAACAAATGCTTGCACCCCTGGTGCCGAGGAAGGTCTTCCTTCCTCAATTCTATGCATCAGTACAGGCATAAACCCATAGTTCAGCTTGAAGGGTGCAAACCCAGACGAGCTACTTATGCTCAAGTTAATGGCAAATTCCATCATAGATAATCTTTTGGCCCAATCAGTCTGATTGGGTCGAACCATGGAGTGTAGTATCTGTACTACATTCCGGATTGCTCGTTCTGAGGCGCCATCTGTTTGTGGATGAAATGCCGTGGACATTAGGAGCTTGGCTCCCATCATCTGATGTAGTTCACACCAGAAGGCTGACATGAACTTTGGATCCCTGTCAGAGACAATCGTCTCTGGTAGTCGTATAAGCGGACTACCTCCTTCAAATATGTTATTGTGAGCTCAGATACTCACAATGTTGTATTCACAGGTACGAGGTGTACCATCAACGTCAGTCAACAAATGACCACCCACAAGTAGTCATACCCGTTACTCGGTGGGAATGGACCAACAAAGTCTATTGCGATCGATCCCCATGGTCTCCCAGGTATGGGTAGACTATGCAAGAGACCTTGCGGTCTCTGTCCATCAGTTTTTGTCACTTGACAAGTCAGACAAGATCGACAGAATTGATCTACTTCTCACCCAAGTTTGGGCCACCAGTACCATCTGCAGATATAATCTGCTGTGCATTGGGACCCAAAATGTCCCAGCACCTTGTGTGCACTATCGACCACAAGGGCAACAATACTGTTGTCCTTTAATTTGGCGTGTGGGAGGCATAAAACCTCCTCACCACCATGGTTATCTGTGTAGAGAAGACCATTCTTCTCTCTAAATTGTGGGTGATGACCTACTCAGTTTATTTACTTAGCGAAGAACGACTCACTTGCATATCCCTTGCAGATCGCTTTGAGGAATTCTGGCATATTTCCATATGTCAGTGGTGGGGCTCTAGTGGCCTTTGTGGATTTGAGAATCATAGGATCCTCCTCATCAGGAAAACCCCCCAGTGGATATTAGGATATAATATATTGTATTCTGTATAATGGATATTTTTTACTCAGATATTGATGGATTACCAGATATTTCAAGATAATAGAATAGTGGTATGATACAAAAGTTACAAAACCATATAATTGCTTGAAATATCATATATTATCTAGTATTACAACAGGATTCTACAGCATCTGGAAAAAAACAAAATAATCCTAACACTGATGCCCTTCCTAATAAATCTAACCTTGATACTTTCATGTAGCCCAAAATAAATTTATACAGTATACCTATACCCATGTACTCTGTGCAGCTTAGTCACAGTGTCACCACAGACCTGATGGTACATGTGGCTGTACAGTGCGCCAACCTGTGAGCCTGCAATGCCCATAGTTTACTGTACAATGTCAGTAATACAATGTCATTAGCTTATTTTTTGGGGGGGTTCACTGTACTAATTGTATACAAATTGAATTATATTAAATCCGTAGCTTCTACGTGAAATTGTATGTACAGGGTACACACACCATTGCAAGCCCTTGCCCTCCCTACACCATCGGGGTTCAAGCGCTCCGCACTCTCGGCTTCATCACCGGGGTCATGGTGGTGGGCACGCCACATCACCCTCGTCATTGTCATGGCAGGGGTAGGCACCCTGCCGCTCTGTCTCATAGTGGTGGGCATGGGCACATGGGTGGGGTGGTGGTAACGCCCCCGCTCTTGTCGCCGTTGGGTGGTGGGTGCACCGTTGCGTGCCCTCACCCATGCCATCGTCGTCGTGGACATGCGGGTGGGGTAGTGGTGGTGGTGACCGCGCCGTTACGCTGCGTGGCCCTTGCCACTGTCAGTATTTGGGTGGTGGGTGTGCTGTTGTGTGCCCTCGCCCTTACCATCGTTGTCGTGGACACACAGTGGTGGTGGTGGTGGTGACCCATTGTCGCCGTCAGCGCTGTGGTGGTAGGTGCACCGTTGCGTGCCCTCGCCCATACCGCCGCTGCCGTTGTAGGCACGCGGGTGGTGGTGACTGTGCTGTCT
Organism: Tubosaeta aff. alveolata; assembly: GCA_038094535.1. NCBI lineage: Eukaryota > Fungi > Basidiomycota > Agaricomycetes > Boletales > Boletaceae > Tubosaeta > Tubosaeta aff. alveolata. Next base: position 1,870 of record JBBPUG010000855.1, on the reverse strand, counting down.
TGCTGTCTCACCGTTATCACCATCACATGCCCTCGTCCATGCCGCTGTCATTGTGAGCACACAGGTAGGTGGTGGTGGTGGTGGTGATGACTGTGACGGTGTGCTGCCTTGCCCTTGTCGCCGTTGGCATTAGGATGGTGGGTGCACTATTGCATGCCTCTCGTCCGTGCTGTCGTCGTTATGGGCACGTGGGTGGTGGTGACTGTGCTGTTGCGCCGCCCCGCCCTTGTTGCCGTTGCTGTTGTGGTGATGCCACTGCCGGCCTACCTGTGTGACGCCTACACGACCATCAACGCATGTGCGTCTTCACTTGGGTGTGCATGGCCAGTGTGCGTGGGTGGGCTGAGGTGAGGGGTGAGTGTGGATTCTGTGTGGTGAGCACGCACCTTGTGCACGTCTTCATACTTGTGTGTACTTGTACTGTAGTAGATCTGTAAGCACAGCATGAAACACGCTGACGTGGCCTTTGCTTACATAACACGGACTTCGAGAAATTCACGAAGTCCGATCACTCTTTCCTATCTTACCCCACCATCACAACCCACACAATCACACACTCGCCCATGTCCACCCTCATCCCGCATACTACCACTCACTTGCATTCGCCCACACAAAGCCGCGCACACGTTCACCCATGTACTCAAACAAGAAGCACACGGACACCCATGCTTCGTGTCTACCCAGCGCAGGTGAGTGTTTGCCTGAGCGTTCATCCGAAAAAGGCATGCACCTGCAGAGCACACGCTCGCCCTGCTCACCTGCACCCATCCAGAACAACATGCATGTGCTGTGCACAGTGCATGCATCATATGTATGCGCACTTGGCACCCGCAACACCCTGCCCACCCGTGTTCACCCAAGTACGTGCACATCGCCAACTGCACCCGCTCACCTTTGTCCATCCAGAATCATATGTATGTGCACTCAGCACCCACAACACCCTGCCCACCCATGTTCACCCAAGTATGTGCACATCGCCAACAGCACCTGCTCACCCCACTCACCTTTGTCCATCTAGAATTGTATGTATGTGCACTCGGCACCCACAACACCCTGCCCACCCGTGTTCACCCAAGTATGTGCACATCGCCAACAGCACCTGCTCACCCCGCTCACCTTTGTCCATCCAGAATTGTATGCGTGCTCAGCACCTGCAACACCCTGCCTACCCATGTTCACCCGTGCATGCTTATGCCTATCTGTATCCATCCAACTCAGTGTGTGCTCACTCACATCACCCATGCCCACTGAGCAAGGCCACACCTGTAAGTATGTATGTACTCCTCACCCATTCACACCTGCACTCACCTATGACCATCCAATGTAGGTGTGTGCATTGGATATGTCCTATGTTACGGGACCATATCCTGGTCTTAGTACAAGAGCACACATATGCTCTAGACGTCACCAAGAATACATTAGATGTCCACAAGGTCATTGCCTTAACACGTATTCATTTTCAATTCTTCGCATCACATGCTTTGGGTCTGGAATCCATTCCCTTATCTCTCTTCTATGATGTCATGCCTCAAGGCATACATTATGCAAACCTTATAACGTGCCTCATGCTAGTCATGACACATTATGACACATCATGACTCACTCCTTATCTATGACTCATGATGACTCGTACCATGGTTGACTCATGGTCACCACATGCATCATTCCTAGTCATATGATCCCTTATTGCTATTGGCTGCCACATCCCTTATCAAGGCTGTGCCTTATCATTACCACCATTCCCCTTGCAGCCACATGCTTCTCTTATTCTCTTTTCCCTTTCTCTTTACTGTTTCTCTTTATAACTTAACGTCTAGGTTATGTCAAGGGTCACAGCCATGCTGTGCAGTAAGAGCTGACTTGACATTGT
>JBBPUG010000854.1:0-14738 GCA_038094535.1 Tubosaeta aff. alveolata | reverse complement strand
GCCCAACGGTATTTTCGCGAGCGAACTGCGATGATCCCAGACATGCTCGAGGAAGCGGAGGCCACGACGAAAACTGCGTAAACCGGTGACGATACTTGAGATCGGAATTTGCATTTGGTGTCTCGTCGATGATCATCAAGTCGGAGAGCTTTGTCCCTCTCTCCCCGAGTAAACAAGACGTACGTTTGTTTGTCGCCAAACATTTGTCAGGTCGGGAAACAGAATGAATGTATGCCGCTCCGCGTCTTACAATGGACCTCTCCTCGTGCTCGACTTTCAATCTCTCTACCCGTCGATCATCAGCTCGGATCTCGGGCTGCTAGGAGTGTGTTATCATTCGATACTTGTGGACGTGGCTCATTCCCATCCCCCGTACGACCTCTCAGGTCGGATGTTATGCGCGTCACGGTGGAAGAGCGCCAATACCGATCAAGTGGGCCAAGCGTCCACCATCTGTGGATCTCGAGCAGACATATGGGGGTGACGCTTGTGTTGCCAATTGGACAGGAGTTTGCGGAAGGACCGTGGCCGACTGAACGCATCGATCAATCCGAGGTCGATGTCATTAATGGTGTTGCAGAGCACAGGTGACAGCAGGTGACAGCCGCCGAAACCAGAACCGAAAGATATGAATGAGAATTGGCGTCTCTGCGCAGTGTCATGGGGACCGGCACAACCAGTAGAGCAGAGACTTGGAAAGCCGCGAGAGTGGGCCATCGTAAATCGAATCTCTTCACACCATGCTATCGCCGATAGCTTCCTGAAACACTCTGGAAGGAACCCCAAACGCCGCTGAAGTCTCATTGGCATGTTACACAACCAGGAGCGACGGCAGTCGTCGCGCAGAGGCGACGCCATGGCTACTTTCGAGCAGATCACAAATAACAAGGTCGTTGCGTACGAGCTTGCCCAGAGAACCCAACTATCGTAGACATGCACCCCCACCACCTTTAAGCACTTCCCGTCTCCTGCGCCAACAACCGAAGCACCTTCTCCGACCGCGGTCTGATCGCCAGCTTAAATGGGTTGGGCAGCCTGTCACACACTGTCAGTCGACGATACCGACAACCCCGCGACTACACGCACCGAAAGACCGCGTTATCGAGTACGACTTCGGGCTCAACTTCGGTACCATGCTCGTCCACAGCCTTGCCGAAATCCAGCGTAGCTATCATCGACACGAGGACCAACCATACCGAGGACTCGACGAGATGCATACCAGGACATCGACTGTATGGTTGAGGATCACGAGTGTGGGCAACCACATTGGCACTCACCGTCTTCCAAAACCGTAGACATACAATCGTGGATCCCGTCGTCGTTCCGTCGCTTCATCTGCTGGTTCGAGGAATCGATCGGGGTTGAACGTATAAGCATCGGGAAATAACATTTCGTCCCTCAGAATCGACCTGAGGAGTATTGATCAACCTACCCGTCGCATATATTCAATCCAAACATACCAGATATTCGCAAAAACCTGGTCACCAATCGGGTGAATACTATGCACAAGTCCAGAGGGAACAGACGCACGAGGGATCCCTTGGGTATAAATACACCGTCATAAACATCATCCTCCATCAGTCTATGTGGAAGACCTAGTGCGAACATGAGCACCGCCTTTTTGGTACTTTTCGCGCCAAACGATACCCATAGGAACAGCCACACCCCATCTCAATGACTCCGTAAAGACGGCATCGCAATATGGCAAGGACGCGCGATCTTCAAAGTCGGGCATCCGATCCTGTCCAATCACGGCGTCTATTTCTGCCTGTGCGCGTTTAAGTACGGCCGGGTTCTGCACCATGGCAAGGATGAAGTGAGCGATAGTCGTAAGCGTCTGTTGACAAGTATATCCATCATAGTTCCACGGGAGCTAGAGGGGCGCTCACAGTCTCTGCGCTAGCTATTAACCTAATCAATCAAGGCGAAAGAAGATAAATGTGAGAGCGCAGACGTACCACCATACATTGAGTTCGCTGTCCACCTTAGATCAAAATCCAGTTGAGGATCAGGCCGCTTGTCCTTGTCTTGCTTGGCGTCCAGTATTGTGGAAACAAACGACGCCTTTGCGGTGCCTTTGCGCTATTCGAAGCAACACGAATGAAGGGTGAACCAGATAGGAGAGACGTATAACAATACCCTTTCTTCCAAGACAAATGCATATGGTTTATCGACAAACTCCTCCATCTTCTTCTTCCAAATGGCTGCATTGCGCTTAAATCCGGCACCAGGGAACCAGTCCGGCAAATCTTTCACTAGACACCATATACGTCAGTTGTGCATGGGCTCCGAGCCGACCGGTGCGGACGTACACGAAGGGAAGATGTCGACGGGCCAGATACCGCCGCCAGATGCGATACGATTAGAGAGCAACGAGACACAGTCGTCAGCAAGCTTGAGAAAGACGTCATCTGTCGATTTGACATGGTATCCATACACAACCAATAACGTCAACCCGCCTGCATATCTGATCACGTGATTTGGGTCATACACACACCAAAAGAAAAAAAAGTCGAAGGAAAAAACGTACCGCCGGAGATGGTCCTGGAGCTTAAGTGGATCTTCGAGAAGACCTCGGAGGAGTGGCTTCGTTTCAAGCTTGAGCAGTGGCAAGTAGTGTAAAATACTAGACGCTCCGAGCGCAGCTTGCATCAGCCTCCGCTGACGGCGCGACTGCTCGCCGTATGGGGTAAACGCCACCATGTTGTTGCATCCGCAGCTGATCAAGCGATGAGATCATGAGTTAAACAGAGGAAGATCCAGCGGACGTACAGTTCTCCGGCCATGATAAGCCTAGGCTTGTCAGAGTATATCGCTCCACGTTTATCTAACAGATCGAATGCTACCTCAGGCGTGTTTAAAAAGACCAGGCCCTGACCGAAAATATGGAGGTACGTGATACGACCTATGCAATTAAATTGAGCACAGGGTTTTACCACAGGCAGATCAGATGACGAACCATATTGGCGACCCCACCGTTCAGCCGACAGCCAGAGCTCTTTCGTGGTGAGATCAGCGATGTTGCCCAGAACGGGGAGCGGCTTCGGTCCAGGGGGTAACGGCGCGGGTGGCTTCGGTTTAGCGAGCTCACGGTAGAGAACGTAGGAGAGCGCGGCCGCGAGAAGCACCGCGGGGAACGTTGTCGAGGCCGCCATCCGAGTAGGCCGCGCGTGGCTCAAGGGGACAGGTGGCGGGAAAAAAATCGAACGAGGGTATCGGAAGATGCAGCGAAGAAGGAAGATTCAAAAGAAGAAGAGAGAGAGGGCCAGGACTAATAGGCCCGTTTCCCGCATCACGTTGGGGATATTCCCCGACAAGCAGGCATGTCACGAGAGCCAGAAGTGTCAGACCGGTGGGTCTATAGTGTCAAGGGAAGACGGGGCGATCTGTCTCAGTGCTGTTTGAAGTGGGCCGACCATTCCGATTGTCCATATCCAGCTATCGCCTTGTTTTGCTGGCTTGAAGATTCGATGAACGCTGTCCCTCCCAACTGGGAATACGTTGATGGAATACGTAAATCCGATGCGCCAGGAAGATTCGCCCAAAGTGCGGAGTCCGCAAAAACCATTCCCCTTATCTCCATCGAATCCGAGGGCATACCAACATGGAGTCTGGTAACCACTGGAATTCAAGAGTGGAATTCAACAGCCTTTAAATGACAAACCTCATACTAGTTAGATTGTGGCCCTCTCCATGGTCGCTCAGTAACCCTATGCTCCAGCTGGTTTGAAACTCCTTATGACATGGCAAGATGAACGAACCTGATCGTCTGATCGGTATTTGAACGGTGCGCAGAACTTCCACGACGTTCGTCCCTGTGTCATCTCTAGACAAGATGGGCTACCGTCAAAATATTCTGTGAAGAACTTATAGTCCAACATAGAACTTACAGGTCAGGATCTATCCCCAGTGGGGTCGAGTGATAGAGTAATAGAAAATAGCAGGCCAATCGCTGAACTTGGATTGTAACTCCGCCACAGCTGGCTGATATGAAAATGCCATGTGGAGGCATGCAAATGGTGTCCACACCCAGAAGTTCTATGTGCGTGGTGAGCGCCAATGTCGAGCCAACCAGCTGTCGTGGGTTAAATTTGAATAATATACGTTTAAAAATTTTAATTTGCGAAATTATATCCTAGCGAGAGTCAATGATCTGCATCAAATTACATAGGTACTGCTACATGGGATGAGCCAGACAAGATCAAGTGTGAGATACAAAAGCAGCAGAACCGAGCCTCAGGTGACATACGCACAACTCGAAGCACAAACGGGATCCTACCTCGTCTCTCTCTCCACCTCCAACAAATCGTCCGCAAAATCCTCCATCTTGACGATCCTAAACCGCTCCTTCCACGGTCCATCTGAAAACGTCTTCTTCCACGCGCGACTCAGTCCCTCTTCCCATGCATACAACTCGATCCTCCAACCACGTTGCAACGCCAGTCGGATAGGCCCCAAAAACCCTTCGTCGTTAAATTGACCGACGTTGCCATCCCCGGTAGCGAGCACGATTGTGGCATTGGGAGGGGGCGGGTCACTTGCCGCGATCGCCTGATGGAGTTTGAGCTGGAGGAGTTCGTCGACGCCTTGTTCTCTATACCGTGTCCGGGTGGTCACAGTCCCAGAAGGACCAGAAACTGCACGCATCGCGCTCCCACTCTCACCACCGTTCCCGTTTCCGGTGGCACGATCCGAGTCGGTCGATGTGTTTTCGCCCAAGTATCCACGGACATGTGGTTTTGAGGAGGATGCCACAGGTACGATATTTGTTTCAGGTTTCCGCCAATTGGCGCCGCCTGATGGTGCAGAATCAGGTACGTGAGAATGACGCCTGTCTGGCGCATCCCCATTATCAGGTACGCGTGCATATATCCGGACATCATAACCCAGTTGAACGGCCGTTTCCATCGGCTGGTATAAAGGTGAGGAGGTTACCAAGCATCGCCTCGTAATTGGTCGGCCCCGCTCAAGAAGCAGCACGAGCGCGGCGTGCGAGAGGCGTTTGGGACGCCGTGATAACGAACGGTGTTTCTTATGGTGTGTGAGAAGTCCAATCAGAATATTCGAGCTATATCAACAATAGAGGTCACCGGTCAGCGTCCATCCATTGTGTAACAAGAGAAGACCCAACTGATCAATGAAGACATGTATCAGGGTATCCCTTCCGCGTGGCGCTGGCCCTCTAGGGTCGGAAAAATCAGATTCCCCGCCGCTAAAATCCTGTGTGAGCAAAGTCGTGAGGCGTTCATAGTCCTCCGGGAACTTGAGCCGCAATTTGTGCGCTAAGCACCGTAGTTTCAGGATCTGTGGATCAGGAGGTATCGTCTTGACTTGAAGCGTCGGGGTTGACTTGCTGTGTTTCAATGTAACGCGTCTGACAAGCACGCGATTTGTCCGAGGAGGCGTCGACGGCGTCGATTTATAGTTGTGGTGTGCACTTTCGAGCGACGAGGAGTCACCATCACCATCACCCTCTGCATCCGGATCCACATCCACATCATCCCGGTCGGCGTCACCACCCGCATCGTCCGCGCCCACTAGTAAGGTCGTCTCGGACACACTCTCCGATGCATTCACCTCGCGCTTCAATATTTGAATCGTCTTCATTGGTTTCTTCTTCCGCCGCTTTCTTGCCCGCCTTACGTCTGCGTCTTGGCTCTGCCTCACCCCTCCATCCGACGTTGAGGTATAGTGCTGGACAATCCGTCTCTCCGTCAACCGACCCGCCTGAACTCTATCCCTCTCCGACATCAAAAATTCAATGACGCTGTTGATCGTGCCCAAGTTTGGATGCTCCGGATCGTCCACGATGCTATTGGGATCCACACTGATCGTATCCGACGCGACGGAGCCCACGACGGTAAACGCGAGCGGATCCACCTCGCCCTCCGTATCCGAATCGGATCCAAAAGCATCCCCGCTCAAGCTAGGGGTCTGGTTGAGTTCATGTGGGGGATCGTCGTCCGTCGTGCTGTCTGCGGCGAGCGACCGATCGTCTACCGCACTCCTCGACTGGGCACTCGCCACAGACGGATCGAAATACGACGCAATGAGGCCCTGTGTCCACACCGTCGAACCCGCGTTCGCTTCCGAGTCCGTTGGAGGAGCTGACAGGAGGGCCGAGCGCGGAGAGGCGGACTCAAATCCCAGCTCGCGTTCGTCGTGGTCCATGTGGAGCGCAAGCGTTGGAATCGTCGTGTGAAGGATGCGTGGTGGACCAATCTGTAATTGTTGCAGTTCGCGAAAGACAGTGTTGAAGGCACCGAGGTCGGGTGCTTCTGTTGGGTGCAGAGTCGATCCATGTCATGCAGTGGGCATGGATTTCAGGCAGATCGGCGGGAGTGCGGAAACGGGTCGTGCGTATCCATGGGTGGAGAAAAGAGGGTGTAGTGTCAGCAACGAGTGGGGATTAAGAGAGGTTGAGCTGACCATCAGAAGTGGCCTCGCTGAGACGAGAATAAGTTGAAAAAGGACTGATCGGAGTGGGCGAGTTGGACGTCGCTTCCGAGCTGGAATGAATCATCTCGCAAAACCATCAAAAATATGAGTAAATCAGTTGTAGCAGCGTCAACGTGTGTTCGAAGTGCCAGGGGTAGCAGGAGTAGTAACGTATTCTTGCAGGGTGTGGTCTTGGACGTAGACTGCACCTGCGGAGAAGAAATAAGCTGTGAACCTGACACTGAATCTGCTGACTCGCTGTGACTTTGCAGACACAGTTTCTTGGCCACGTGACAGACGCGGTCGTATTTGTACATGTTGTCAACACATCTCGCTCGCAAGCTGCTCAAATCATGGCCGACGGTGCTGCTACCCCCAAGACACCGGAATCCAAGCTGCCCCAACTCGTTCCTGATACAGTACCAGTACCGCGCTCCACTTCGCAGGCCTCGTACCTTACCGGAGACCTCGGACTAGGACGCGAGGCAGTCCTACAGGACCTCGGGAGGTATCTCGAGTTGCCCTATGAAACTCTTGTCGGCTTGCTATTTGGTCCCCTTCCCAACATAGCACAAATAAGGGAGGTGTTGTTAGGTAAGAGGGTATTGGTCCCCGTTGTCGGCAGCGATATCCCTCGGTGGGCCCGATTTCCCGTCACACCAGACGCATTCCGCAATGCAGAAGATGCGGCTTTTAAGCCTCTTTCGGACATTATGTCGACTATTTTCGAACAGGCCTCTCCGTGCAACTTTGTTTATAGTGCAGCCCCGTCCGAAACCCCGCTTTCAAAGCGTAAAAACACCTCTCGTCCGGATGCGTACATTGCATACACGCGCCATGGCTCGGATGGCAAGTTAAACTCTGATGGGGAGCACTGGTGGAACATTGCGATCCCTTTCGAGTTCAAGAAGAAGAATGATGACAAGGCGAGAGACGACGTACGTCACGCGACTTCTTCTCTTGCACCTGGCGTCACTGACCCCGCCTTAGAACGTACGAAAGATAATATGGTCCTTGCACAACATCATGCGCGAAGATTCACGCCGTCGTTTTGCCTTGGGAATTACAATTGAGGGGACGAGCATGAGGGTCTGGTATCACAACCGCGCATTCCTTGCAGTTTCAACCCCCATCGACCTTGCGACGGTACGGCACTTAATCGCACACCTTTTTCGCTTTGAACTTGACGCTGATGATACAGGCAATTGACGACGCAATCTCCCTCTTTTACTCGATTGCGTGTCAAAACGAAGAGCAGCTTGGTTGGGACCCCACTATTGACCGTGTACTGGATGAAAATGGGAAAGACTACTACAAAATTATCGCTGGTGGTGAAACTTTTACAACGACACGCGAGATCGCTACGTACGGTGCCGACCCAATGGTCAGTCGTGGCACCCGGGTATACGAAGCGAAGGATGAAAGTGGAAACATTGTTGCAATTAAAGACTCGTGGAGGGATGCGGACCGTGAGGCAGAGGGGACAATCCTGGAGTGTATCCGCAGAGACATTCAGGAGAAATTCGGAGAGGACGAGGCGCTGAAAGCGATGGAGTACTTTGTGCAGATTCGCATTTCTGAGGACGTCACCATCTCTGGTAAGCCCGATAGAACGCCCGTGATCAAAGAATGTCCAAAATGGAAGCGTACTCCCGAGCCCATCCTCTCGCAAAAGCTTCATTTACCCAGCACAGGGCACGTACCGGGTTCTACTCAACCCTCTCGAACGGAGCGGCATAGAGTTGGCTCGGACGACCGTGTCCCGCAGAGAATACATACCCGCACTGTCTTCAAAGATGTCGGGGAAGCTCTAATAAATGTGAAAGATCTTTCAGACTGCTTCCTCTGCCTCTCCGGCGCCGTGAACGGTAAGCAGGTTTGGTTGCTTTTTGTATGCGACTACATTCGATAGACAGCCTTGCGTTATCTACATCGGGCTGGCTGGGTGCACCGCGACTTCAGCGGAAGCAACGTACTATGGTTTTCGGATGACCGGGTCGGCAAGCTATCGGATTTCGAGTATGCGAAAAGGTTCGACTCTGAAGGTGCACACGATGTGCGTACGGTAAGCCACCACCTAATCTTCCCTGTTCGTTGCGCACTTACGGTCGACAGGGAACAGCGCAATTTATGGCAGTTGAAGTGGAGTGTCAGGAGTATATCTTTCGGCCAAAAAATACTCACAGAAAACTCGGCGAGCTTCGTATAACTAAGGTGCCATTCCGTATGAACTTTCTCCACGACTTGGAATCTGCGTGGTGGACTGCTATGTGGACGCTATTTTATCACACCGATGCGACTGCGCCCACCAACAAGGTTGACTCCCAGCTGAGGCACTTCAACCTGGCGTTTCCACCTTCGGTTGCTTCACCATCACGCCGAAGCTTCTTCGAGTTCCTTGATGGGCGACAAGAAGCATGGGAGACACTCTCGGAGACATACAGACAGCAGTCCACCCCCATCGTTGAATTTGCAGGCTCTCTAGTCGATTTCTACACCGAAGCCGAGGGGCGATTTCCAGACTCATTGCCTCAAGAAGAGTGGGAAAGGCTCAAAACAGTGGCACACGAGTTGGTGTCCGAAAGCCTCAGTGAGGTCATCAAGAATCTCCAGGGATCAGACGTCCGTTTGCAGCCCCTTCATCAGCTGCTAAGGAAGAGGGATCAATGCGACGATTCACCCACTCAAGCTGTGAGGAAACGGTCCAGGCAAGCGTAGTGTAGAACGACTGTGATTATAATATGTACGACAGTTTGATTCAGTAAGGTTTTGTTGGGCTTGATCACATTCATTTCGTGACCTAGTAGTACTATCTTACACATCTCTATAATTTCGAGACGACGCAAACGGTCGACGACGGTCTGGTCAGGACTTAAGGCTGTAGTACTACCAAGTACTGGTATATCGTAGGAGATCGGAGTGTCCGAAGGTTAACTCTCTAGTTGCCTTTCGAACTTAGACGCGAGCATGATGCCGACCAAATGCTGCCGTAGTTGCAGTTTCGCCGAGAACATCCACAGAAATGATTACGTACAGCTTTGTTGAAGCTCAGTTGATCAGATCGATCGTCGATCAACTTCGTGGGTAGAGACGCGTACCACGCCCGCTCTCGTGTTTCTCGATTATCTGACATGACCGAGGCATGAAGAACACGGTGGTCATCTGCTTTTTCAGGTTGTAGGGATGTGGTGAATGCGAACAATGCAAAAGATGTGCGGCCTGGCAATGTGTGAATCAGGATACAAATACAAATGGACGCCAAATGGACGCGTGAAAAAGTCTCGGTGAATAGATATCAAATAAGCTAAAGAACTGTCTAATGTGGATGAACTCAATGCAATGCAAGAATGCAAACCGTGTCCATCACGATGCGCCGCAGTCTAATCAAAAGAGGAATGATTGGTCACTGGGAGGTATAGAGCCCTGCATCCCACAACCGTTCAGCAAAGTAGGTGTAGTATACGGTTGCGGGTCAAATGGTGCCCAGGTAGTGCCACCGTCGTAGCTGTGTCCTGCGTTATCGAGAGTGTAATTCCATCCTGAAAGGAGAGTGTCACCGCCAAACTGGGCAGCGGATGGCACAGAACAGTAGCTAGAGGCGTTCTCGGAAGATGGGAGCATAGTATCCCCGAAGATGCTTGGAGGAGGCGGGAGGCTAGATAAAGGCCTACCGTAGGAGAGAGGAGTAGGTAGAGACGTAAATTCAAGTGATGGATGTGCGTCGAATGACGCCGCACTAGTACAGTCATTCGAGTTGTTGGCGACGTAGTCAAATGTCCAAGGAAGAGAGTCGCCGCCGTGCTGGTAAGTAGATGGCAGAGACAAGCTACAAGCGGTATCACCGTAGCCGTTTCCAGACGGGAACCACGTATAATCAAGGGTATTCAAGGGCGGGGAAAGGGAAGGCGGAGATAAGTCACAGACAGTGGCAGAGGTGGGGGCAGTCAACTCCGGAACAGGGAAGGAAGGCAGATAAAGAGGACCTTCCACCTCTTGCCCGCTTGGAGGCAATTGTGGGTGGCCCACCATCAGTGCCTCCTCTGCCATTAGCAACCCGGAAAATCCATCTTGCGACTTGAACGCAGTGGTGTCGTTCTGTGACCCATTCGTGGCGCAACGGTCCCCTGACGAAACCAGGGCGGGCGAGAGGACGAGCAGTTGTGGCAGTTTTAGAAGAGGAGTCTCGTATGCGTCTACGGAAGGATTCCCTTGACTCGCATCGGTTCGCCGATTTCTTCGGCTGCCTTTCGGCACGTACTCATGCATATCTCGCCGATGCCGAGTCAGCGCGGCAGGGTCCGCAGTTTTGTATCTACATCCTGTAGTAGGGCACTTATAGGGACGTTCCCCGGTACTATCAAACGCGTCAGCAGGGTCCGTGATCCTCCGAAAGTGATACGCGTACTGTAGGTTCATATGCGACTTCAGATTCGACTTTTGTAGTGTTTTGTGATCGCAGCCCGGCCAGGGACACGTCAACATACTGTAGAGTAGGTTAGCATCGCATCGCGGAATCTACAGACAGCGGACGTGCAATTTTTCCTTATTCGCAGAATGAATTTTCATGTGACGCTTGAGATCAGCTTTCCGGTTTATCTCCTTTCCGCATTCCTTGCACGTCACGGCGGTCTAAGTAGCAGGATAAGCGACGCGTACGCGTTAGGTGTATGAACTGGGAACATACGGGAGCGCAGGGCATATCAGACACGTATGAGGAAGGATGATGTTGGTAAGAGGCGGAGGACGCGTGAGGAGGAATGGAGCGGTTCGCGCGTTCAGTGGATGGAAGAGAAGTGGTGGCGACAAGACACCTCACCGCGTCGCTTTATAGTCAATGGAGAGTCCACACCTTGACCCATGGAACCGCTGATTGCGTCCCAGAAACTTTTCACAGCCACATAAAATAGCCATCTTAGGCTATTTTCGACGAGCAATCAAGTCTGTAGGCCCAAGCATTCAGGGGATGCCACCCGGCTAGCAAGAACAATGGGGGTTGCTCGATTGCGTTTTCTAAAATTACCCAGTTTGGAAGTCTGACGAGTGGCTCAGCGCCAGAATCCTTCGCGCGTACGTCTTTTCGGTGAAAGGAGGTTTCCATGAAGATTAGAGTCGACATACCGGGTGCGCGCTGATCATCGTCGAAGAAGGGACCCTTTCGAGCAATTACGTCAGCAGCCGCGAACGGAAATAACCCCTGACGCCCGTTTCTTTGCTCGCGAACAGCCCAAAGACAGGTGGAGATAGGATGAACCTACCTCGCACCCTTCTAGTCTTAATTTGCCGTCTCAGGACCTTCACGCGTGATATCCGAGCTAGAGCAATAATTGTTTTTGAACCAAACGAACTGACTTCGAGTCAAGACAGAATCACTACCCAGGTCGCCGTGGTGTTCCACGCAGCTGATCATTTAGCGTCCCTAGCATTTGTGTAGGTGTCATATTCCACCTCACCACACTGCCCGCGAGGAACCCTGCAAGAATACGAACGTATGGCATCAGTATACAGAAGCTCACTTCTTTCAGTTTCATAATAGGGCAATGACATGGGTCAAGCGTGGAATGAGGCAAGGACTCGACTCACCAACCCCAATTCCAGCCATCATCATCTTGCCGAAGAAACTTCCTGGCGCTTTCGGACGAGCCATGCGTAATGCGTACAGGCCCGTCAAACCCAGTGCACCCGTCCCGACAACTCTGCAGGAAATACAATCCTTGTATTCCCAGCGTTTTTCTTCTTCGGAGGGAGTCCATGTTGATGTATCCGGAGATGGAGACAATGACTTTGACACGCGCGGTGGACCGGACATGTTAGAATCAAAGCTGGAATGTCACCCGAAAATACCCAAGCCGAGACGCTAAAGGTACGCCTGCAAAAATACACACTGTATTAGATGGCTGGGCTGGCCTACGTTTATACACTCGAGCATTCGTACTCACAGTACTGTACTAGTCAACGTAGGTGTTAGTAAAGACAGGGTTTTCAAACCCAGCGCTGTGCTTGCCGGAGGCGTTCGCTTTCACACACGAAGATCGACCGCTATGCTTCCCTGCCGCTACTTACATACAAATACAGTCCATGGCGCATTTGCCACTTAGAAGAAAAGTCCTAGATTTCAGCACAAGCGAAAGCTGAGAATTTGGACCTAAACGGCGTGAACGGCACAACAACTTCAAGAGGAGATCTAAATTTACTACGGCATGCTCATGAGGCAAAAAAGTTTGCCACTGTCAATTACTGAACGATTCCTAACTCTACATTCTGTACGAAAGGGATCTGTATTGACATTAAATGGTATGTAGCCAAGCATCGAAATCCATCGCCGACCTTTCTACCAGCGCCCGCACTGGCGACATGCTGTCTATAGAACTTGAGCACCCAAACAATCCAGCGCGCATTAGTGCATCCGTGATCCAATTACCCCACAGAAGAATCCACGTCACCGTCCAAAACCAACCCACGATCCCTTCCACCTTTTTCCCTGTCATCTTGTAAAATGCCCGCTCAGCAAGGATCCCAGGAGCCATCATTCCAAACCCAAGCATGAGCCTCCAGAGTTCAATGTTCCTCCCCAATGGAATCATCATGACGTGGTGTGAGAGCCCCGAGGTGAGGAACGCGCCTATAATCATGCCTGCACGACCGAACACGAGGAAAAACGGATAAGCACCCAAGAGGTACATGGACCGGAACAACTGGTGCCATCGGCGACTCCAAAAATCGTTGACTGATGTCGCACGCCATGGTTTGTCAAACATGGGAGGCCACTGAGCAGGATCTTGACGAAAAACCAGAACGCCAATCGTGGTGGCTGCGCCGTAACCCATCTGCAGAACGGTGTAAACATGAAGAGCAGCCAAGATCGAGATGAAGCTCGATCGGAGATATCGCGTAAAGAAGGGAAGGGTCTCATCGAAGATGGAGATTGCGTCTTCACCTCCCAATACGTAGGCTGCTCGACAAACAGCACCGTATACCAAACCATGCACAATCGCAGAAACGAGCGCGTAAAACGCAAATGCAATGCGATTAGCTGGCCCTGTTTCCCGCGGCACGTATAGTCCATGAGACCAATTCCAACCATGCCCGCGAAGATTTGTAACCAGATCCATGGCATCCATGATAGCTGAAGGAGAGCTATTCACAGGACGGAGGTGTCGAATGAGAGGCTTTTCGGGTATCGTCCAAGAGAGGGTATTGGCGCCCATGGATAACATAGATATCTGGGATATGGAACGCAATGTAAGCGCAATGTAACGAGCCACGAGAACTTTAAAGTGATTCGACTTCAAAAATACGCACCAAGAAATCAACATTAAGAAACTGTCGGAAAGGGTCACCGAGTGACATGTCCACAGAAGCCACAGCACGGAAGGCCAAGAACGCAACAACAGGCCATAATGCAATCCGAACGATGTGCGTTCGAGGTGTGACAGCCAATATCGCTACCAGGATGTAGCAGGCCATTGGGGGGAAGACATATGATGCAAACGACGCGAGGTTGATGGGGACTTTTGTTGATGGGATGCCAAGGGCACCCTGCAAGGCCGACGCGGCGAAGAACATGTTGGTGTGAATAGTTTGCACTATCCAATGGGAAGCGTGATTAAATATTCGGAACACTGAAGGCAGTGCTCGCTTCCCAACCAGGACGCCGGTAGCCTATCACGAAACGAGCGCGACTCCTGACCAGACAAACAATTTTCACTTTCGTTGTGCATCACAAGGTTGACTATGGCCGTTGAATTTACCCAATAGTGGCGAAAAAAAGAGCAGCAGGTTTGCGTGTGTGCGTAGTTTGGGTACAAGGTCAAGTCTACTGTGGCGTACAATGTGTTGTCCTCTCCCTTCCCACGCCTTAACTTCCCCTCAACCACGTCTGGGATCTCTTCCCTTCTCATCAGTTCAAACCATAATTCTACTATCCCTTCAGTGACCCCTGGGTGACCTGATGGGTCGTCTGACGTCATGTCGAAATCTGCTTTTTCATAACGTCTATCAAAATCTCATTGTACATGCTACAGTGTCTGGCACCAGAAAATGGGAGAAATATGGACGATCTATTCAAAGGTGATAGGTATTCAGATCCTCCTACTCTGGTGGATTAGCCGCTGCACAGCACAGACCCTGCCGAGAAATCAAGTCTCGAATTGCGATGCGGCTGGGTGAGGTCACGTCAGGCTGCTGACAGACTGGACTACAAAATACCGGCATATGCACTGGCTGGCAGGTTGGGTTTCGTCAGTTGCTGAGGCACAAGGGCGGCCTTGAATAATTCAGGGCCCATCTGCTGCTCTAGCCTT
>JBBPUG010000853.1:0-14749 GCA_038094535.1 Tubosaeta aff. alveolata | reverse complement strand
CCACTCCCATTGTAATGCTCCACCATAAAGCATAATCAATGGTGGACCTGATGAATTATTCAATATGCAAGTATTCGTGGTATTTGGCAGGCCCCACAGTGGGACCAGCCCAACATCCATGCATTTTGAGAATTATGCAACACTACCCTATGCATTATGAGAATATCTACTGTAGTAGTACATCCTGTGGCCCATATATGATAAAATATTGACCGGCTCGCAACCCTTGGACCTTATCGTGCTGTGCCTCTAAGAACTATAATTCCATATATACCTCAGAGGACGCCCATGTTACTACTATGCTGTGACATGCGCATCATATATGACGGAGGATTCATCTGCTGCAAGCCCCGAGCCTATATATTCTAATAGACACCCATAAATTACATGGGCCCTATCATATACGGTAGTGTTGCACCGCCCCAGCTCCAGCTGGTATTATCTCAGTTGCGCAATTTTTGTGATGTACCCCGTCAGCACTGAATGGAATGCGGTAGGCGCCTGGAACCTCTTCCGACCTGTCTGACTCGGATGAATCACTTTTATCGTGGAGACTGGCTGAACTCATATGAGAACAAGAGCAAGTGGATGATATTCGTTGCCAAGAACAATTGCGATTACCTCCTCTCTGAGCTTACGTGATCTGTGGGTACGCCATCTCCCTTCTCGCTGCGATCCCACGCTCGTATCTTGTCAATGCCCCGATGGCGACCGCTACGGTGATCTTATCCAAACAGCACACATGCCTGACGCGTCTGACGAGGGGTCTGTTGGCCTCGCTTTCGAACCTGTGCCTCCGCGAGTATCATTGCATGGAAATCAACCTGTACCCTCTGGTGGCATTCAAAACGCGTGGTTCCGCAGCCCCATGCAATCCCTGGAGGAAACGGTATGTATGCCATTTTGTCATGAACCACGTCTGACTGAGCGTGACGCAGCCTCGTTATTACGTGCTGGACCTCGCATTACGTCGTTGGTAGTCCTGACTTGTGTGGCGAGAGCGAGTGTCGTGGGTGTAAATGCCCTGGGGGACAATATATGCAGTATTCTTCCTTCCTCAATGATATTTTGGAAAGCGAGCGCACGGAGGACGCGGAGAACGACAATGGCGATGCGACGGTCGACAACAGAAGCGATGCAGACGCGGGCATGCGCGAACAGCTCGTTCCCAGGTAGAGATGCAAAGAAACTCTCGACATTATCGTCGTTGGTTGTTTGCTCGCTCGCCGCCATGCGTTTGATGGTCTCCAGACGGGCCCCCGGCACGGACAGGTCTGGGATCATTTCAAGTCCTGTATTCGTGAATGGAATGGACTCGTAGCACATATGCAGTTAACCTTTTTCTCTGCTCTTTCACGCTCCCTCGAAGTGAAATTGCAAGGGAAAGGTTTCTGACCGCAACTCAATCTTCTGTTAGACCCACGGGTCAGGTGCCTTGCAACATATTCTGGTCTTCGCCTGCGATGTCATGGGGGGCCAAGACTTTGTTGGTAACTGACGTCTGAAGACACACTTGTCATGTCGATGCGTGAATGGCCATTTTTGGGGGATGCCGCCGCTGCATATCACCTTTGAGGCTGCGTATACCAGATAATAATCGACAGATCGATCGTCAACGTGCACCTACAGCCTGGAAAGTAAGACGTACGGTGTCAGGGTTTTAAATATTTCTGACACCACTTCATCATGCGCTTGAATCAAGCACGAAGCGCACATCCGAGTTCGTCTGATTTTGTGATACATGAACTTGGGTATCAACTTGGAAATATTGGGCTGATGGAATGTCTTGGGTCGTCTTGCGTTGGACCAACCTGGAATGCGTCGGCACGGCTCGTAGGGGGTGGTATTGGCATGAAAAGTAGATGAGATGCAAGTGGAACACCAGGTTTGGAACCGTTGATGTGGCAAAGCTGTATGGTGCGCGCTCGAAAGTGTGGGTAACGTGGTGTTGTTCAGAACGGCTTTGCGCAAGGAGGCGAAAAGCGCTGCATACTAGGAAGTGGTGACACATAAGAATAAAGTACGGACTGTGGAGACGACTTAGGCGGATGGACATGACCACGTTCATACCGACAACATCCTCCGGACATTCTGGAGTGACGTTTTCTATGCTCATGGAACTTAACGCCTGTATGAAAACAGCATCAACGGTTGGGTGGCAGACAACGAGATCAACTCGCTTACCCTCTGGTTGCTTTGGCTCACCATATTCCAAGGTGGACTAGGCCTTGCCTCGTTCGTCCCCATGATTGAACATGCCTGCTAGAACGCCTCGAAGACTAGATGCTCGCTCAACATGGGATGTGCAAACTCTTTTTTTCGTACGCTGCCGCGGCGAACGCACCTGAGGGCGTCGTAGTTGGTGTGGAGCCGTATAGAGAAGCCTGACGCACTGATGGGGCCGAGACGGTGGGCGGGTGGAGAGCAGCCTGATAGTATAAATTGTTAGAGCCTACCAATTAGTAATTGAATTAGGTTCACGACAGACATCGACTACACTCCACTTTGCATGTCGAATGCCGCTGTCAGCCCGTTCTCGTAGCCCAACCTCGTCCGTGTCAACCGCTGGCCAACGTCTACCCATTACGCATCACTCACGCCATTCTCACTCTTCGTCCAATGACTCGGCGGACTCATTGCGACACCTCGAGCTCACAGACGGTCCCATGAAAGTACCGACGGCATCGAGACATGCAAGAACACGCTCTTATTCGTTTTCAGGGTTCGACTTTCAGGTGGATTTACTTCCGCTCAGTGAGACCATCAGCGAGACGGACCTCTCATTCAGGGAAAGTCCCGGAGCAGAGAAAAGCATTGGCTTGGTCCACGGTACGCGTTTTCTGTCGTTTTTGCACTCAGCGTCACTGGATGGTCGTGCGTTAGGTATTGGGTTGATCGTTGGATTGCAGGTGTGTGGCCCAATTGCCGTGTGGGTATTCGTATAATTGACTTTTGTCCTAGATTGGCTCTGGCATATTGTATGATTGGTCTTCACCTACTTTTCCTTGGAAGTTGACAATGCCACGTAGCTCCTCACCAGGTGTTATTGTTGCAAATACCCATAGCGTCGGGGCGAGTTTAGCCGTATGGCTTGCGTCTGGATTACTCGCTTGGACGGGGGCAAGTAGTTATGCGGAACTTGGGTACGTCACCTTTTACCACACAACCTTTGCTGCAATTTGTTTATTCTCAAGGTCGAGTATACCCTTAGACGGCGGCCCCCAAGCATATCTATCATATGCTTATGGCCCTCTTGTATCATACCTCTTTGCTTGGACAGCTATCTCCGCACTAAAACCAGGTCTGTCCAATAGTCCAATTTCTTGCTCTGGTCGAAGCTCATTTTATCTTCTTGACATGCAGGTGGCAATGCTGCCATCAGCCTTATATTTGCTGAATATCTTAGCAGACTATTGTGGCATATTACTCGTGACGAGGTGTCACCCGACAGTGTTCCACAGTGGTCTATCAAACTCACAGCAATCGTAGCAGTGCTTTTCGTGGCTCTTACATGCTCAGCAACAAGAGAGATGGGTGCGAGAGCTTCCGTCTTGTTTACTTTTCTCAAGGTGTGTGGGTTTGGATGCTAGGAATGTGCGACTAATGATAGCCTGCGTAATAGATTTGCACATTGGTATGTCACCATTCCTTCTGTGCAAAGAGAGTGAGGCAAGACAACCGCAGGTATTAGTGACTGTTTTCGGTCTTCTTCAACTGGTCAGAGGGCGGGCATCGGAATCTTTCAAGGAGCCTCTGTTCGACAACTCGAGTACAAGCCCATCAGCATACTCTCTTGCGCTTTATTCGGGTTTGTGGGCCCTTGATGGTTGGGATCAGGCCAATTACGTTGGTGGAGAAATGCATAACCCAGAGAAAAACATACCCAGAGCAATCCATCTTAGCATGGTCATCGTCTGCGTAAGTAATCTGCTCGTAAAAACTGGACTTGGCTAACCTACGTCAAAGACCCTGTTCTTCCTCGCCAACGTCTCGTATCTCGTGGTGCTTGACAAGACAATCGTGGCCAGTAGCAATGCCGTTGCGCTCGAGTTTGGTCGTGCACTTTTTGGACCAATCGGTGGGGTCATCTTTACTGTCCTCGTTGCGGTATCTTGCCTTGGTGCTCTCAATGGTAGTATTTGAATTCCCCTCATTGGCATATCACTCCATCACTCATCCAAGCAAATAAGGCTCGACATTCACAAGCGCGCGGCTGATCCAGACAGCTGGACGAGAAGGATACCTTCCCGCCATGTTCGGCAAGCTGAATAAGTCGCGCAGGACTCCTGTGAACGCTATCCTGTTGCAAACGACAATGACCATCGTACTCATCATCTTTAGTGGTGGGTTCCGATCCTTGATCAACTTTTCGGTGGTCGCGTCTTGGTCATTTTACTTTTTAACGGTGCGTCTTGGTTGATTTCTGGTATGCGGTGTGGAGCTGAATGCAAATACGAACAGGTCCTTGGGCTAGTCGTACTACGAGTTAAGGAACCAAACCTCGAGAGGTAAGAATGATTCCAGCGTCGATTGTGTTGACTGCGTGACGCAACATTTAGACCGTACAAAACATGGCTTATCACACCCCTCGCATTCTGTGCTGTTGCCATATTTTTGTTGTGCATGCCAGTTATCGCAGCACCGCTCGAAGCGGTGGCAGCTTTCGGTGCGTGCATTCTTGAAGGCATCTCCGGACCTGTACAAGCCTACGATCGTCAACAGGCTTTATACTTGTAGGCGTACCAGTGTACTACCTCACGAAAAGAGAAGAACAGGGCAAGTTATCGTTTTTGTTGAGTGAGTTGCCCCCTCGCTGTATAAGATATGATGATTGTTGAGGAAGGATTTAGGCTTCCTAGCATCTACTGTGGATCGAATAAGAGGCCGACCGGGGACGAGTGCAGGGTGGCAGGCGGTATCTACTGGGTCCGACGACGTTGAGATGCGCACGAGGTGAAGATGTGAGTGAATAATTACCACTGGAGATGTTACTGTAATACATTTCCCTTTGCTTTGGTTAAGTAGAGTACAGGCATACTGTGGATATAAGACATGGAATAGAGACGCGGAGCAAAACAGAAAAAGATGACCGACGGCATGAAATCAAGCACCAAGATGTATATAAAGAATGCGTTGATCGATCGGTAAATTCACCAATGACTTCATCGTCTTCCGCAGTGCCAGCGCTGCACGGGTATAGTCCAGGCGCCCCGATTCGTCCATCATGTGCGTGTAAAACGTAGATGTGATCTCGTTCGTCTCAGCGTCGTCCACCGCCCACATGGTTCCAATCACAGAACGAAATCCGGCAAACTGCATTGCGGATGCCAAATGGATTACCTCGTCCGGACTCTCTTGATCTCCGACCGTCGTGTGGCATGCAGACAGGTACGCGAATTCCGGGTTCTCGAGGTTGCATTGGATGATATGCTGAATTGTGAACCGTCCGTCGTGGAGCGCGAATCCAGACTCGAACGGTCGCTCCTGGTTCGGAATCCCGTGACACGCAAAGTGCACCCAATCGTTCTTGCCCAACCCCTCAGCGACATTGGAAATGCAGGAAGCCTCTCCTTCAATACGCGTGAACGTTGTGTGACCACTTACGAGCCGTTTGATGTTGTCTAGCTCAGCGCCGACGAAGTGAAGTTCGCCTGCGTCCTTGGCAGATGCTTGACCGATCGCAATGAAGCGCCTCTTCTCAGCCGCAGAGTCCAGGACACTGGGTTGTCTGGAACGGATAAGGGCAGCCAAGGTGGTAGTGTATGACGAGACGTAGAGGTCTGAAACACTCTTCTGGCCCTTTCTGAACGGGGCGGCAGCATGCAGGGGTAAAAGAGAGAACTCAGCGGTGGGACACCACCAAATCCGTGACTGAGGCGGACATGTCGTCTGTAGGACATCAACAATGTGGGACACGACACGATCCCAGAGCTCTCGCAGGAGGATCAAAAATTGTTTCTTCATGTCCATCCTCCTTGCAAGCTTTGTGTACTCACGGAGCTTCGCTGACAGTCCTTGAACATCTTCCCTTGTAATTGACAACGGAATGTGAACAGGATCCTTGTCAGCGAACACAATGAGCGCATCGCAACCATACTTGCTAGCATTCATGATGATGATAGGCCCCCCGCTGGCAGCCTGTTTGAGATCGGAGAAGAGGGAGGGAAGGAGGAATCGGGAGAGATCGGGTAATTCGCGAATCTTTGACACCACTTTTTGCAATTCCGCGTTGAGACGACATACTCGATCGTGCTGGTCTGCATCAGGCGAATGGAGGGCCGCGCGGATGAGTGAAGTCAGACGTGTGTACTCTTCTGCCAACATCTTTCCTTCTGGGCCGGACATGATTACGTCGTCAAGTGAGGAACGGAGACGAGAGAGCTGGCTCCAGAAAAGACCACGACCTTGCTCAAGAAGCTCGACGGCTTCAATGGGAGATTTGTTACGAAGATAAGCCGAGAATGCATCCACTGCAAGCGATGATGAGAGGGACTTGAGAACAGTAAGGTGTTGGGGTAATGATGGCAGCGCGGCCAAATGCTCAGCAAGGAATCGAATAGCTGTTTTGTATGCTAGTAAGGTCGTAGAGTGGTGAAGCAGTTCGGATGCGTTGACCCATGCTTTTGCAGCAAACACATCAGAAGAAGAGACCGCCGAAACATGCTGCAGTTGAGCATAGAGATCGAAAGACTCTGCTTTATCTTCTTCCTTGCCCAGCTTCACAAATCGAATGAGATAGAACCATGCAAGGTTCCTCAAAGACGTCGACAACTGCGGATGACCTGGTGGACAAAGCGAAAATGCCTCTCTGTCGAGAATGATGGCTTCGTTCAGGTCATTCAATTCTCCGAGGTGCCTGTACCGAAGAGATAGATAATTCGCAAGGGCGTCTAAAGTCAAAGGGCGACGGGGGTGTTCTGGAGGGGGAAGCAAGAGCGCATCTCGACCAATAACGATGGCCTCATCTAGATCGTCCAGCCCTCCAAGCTGCCTGTACCGTAGGGAGAGTGTGTCTGAAAGGTTGTACAAAGCCAGCCAGCGAGTCACATGTCCTGGAGGACAAAGCGAAAGTGCATCTCGGCAAAGAACAATGGCCTCATTGACGTCGTCAATCGCTCCCTCGCGACTAATGCATCCCGGTGGGCGGAGCGAGAGCACACCTCCGTCAAGAACAATGGCCTCCTCAACCTCATTTACCCCTGCGCCCCACTTGTACCGAGAGGAGAGATGGCCTGCAAGATTGGTCAAGAGTGTGGGCCGACCTCCATGTCCTTGTGGGAGTCGTGAGAGGGCATCACGATCGAAAACGATAGCTGCATTCAGGTCATCCAACCCTCCGAGCTGGTTGTACCGAAGGGAAAGATTATATGCACGGCCGATCAAGGCTAACGAGAGAACATGAGGTGGGCAATGTAAGAGCGAGTCTTGACCCAGCACGATGGCCTCGTTCAGGTCGTCCGTTCTTCCAAGCTCTACGTAAAGACGACCGAGGTTATCTGCAAGGGTGCTCAAAACCATTGAACGAGCTGGGTGTCCTTGTGGGCAAATGGAGAGCGCCTCTCGGCCGAGAACAATGGCTTCCTCAAGGTGGTCAGCTCCCCCAAGCAGCTCGTACAGACAGGAGAGACAACCTGCAAGGCTACACAAAGCGTCGGTGCGACCCGGGTGTCCTGGGGGGGAAAGCAACAGCGCATTTCGGCAAAGAGTGATGGCCTCGTTCAGGACATCCGCCCCTCCAAGATGGCTGTACCGAAGGGCAAGATGTCTTCCCAGGGTACCCATAGCCACCAAGCGACGTGGATGTCGTGGGGGGCAAAGGGAGAGTGCTTCTCGGTGAAGGGTGGTGGCCTCGTTCAGATCTTCCATTTTTCCGAATTCAGCGTACCGACCAGTGAGATTGATTGCAAGGCTGCCCAAAGCCATCCAGCGAACCGGGTGTCCTGGTGGACAAAGTGAGAGGGCATTCCGGCCGAGAAGGACGGCCTCGTCCAGGTCTTCCATCCTTCCAAGCTCCCTGTACTTATAACCGAGATTATTTGCAAGACCACCCAGGGCCATGAAGCGGCGCGGGTCTCCTGATGGGCAAAGCAAAAGTACACCCCGGCCAAGCGTGATGGCTTCGTTCAGGTCATCCATGCTTCCGAGATGATCGTACCGAATCGTAAGATAATCCGCGAGATTGCCCATTGACGTCAAACGACCAGGGTGTCCCGGTGGGCAAAGTGAGAGAGCCTCTCGGCCGAGAACAATGGCCTCCTCAAGGTCATCGATCTCCCAGAGTTGAGTGTACCGAACACGGAGAAGAAACGCAAGGAGAGTTAAAGAGCGAACTCGGATTGATTGCCAGCTGCGAGGCAAAAGGTCGAGTAGTTTGCGGATAAGATAGATTGGTACATCGATCAAAGCACGCTTCTTTGTTTGTGGACGCTTCCACGCTTCGACTAAGCAGACAGGTCATTTTCCATGTTACACGCGCCAAAATACGGGACAAATACATTTCGAGAGTAACCAATGTAACATGATGGAGGCTCCGGCAGAACCTCGGGTTGAGGGAGACAAGCCAATGTTGAAAGCAGACGAAAAGTACGGGCGTGCCAAAACGCTGACCACAACGCCGGTCGAGCCGGGTCCACGTGTCACTCGGCGACGGGCCCGATCACCCCTGGCAATGGTAAGAATTCTCGGGTTCGTCAGGAAGGAGAGTCCAATCGCGGATTTTGATCTATGAGTGTGAGACTACGGAATATTGATCTCAGTCAGGTGGATGAGAGTGGTCCGGAAGATGACGTGGTGACGAAGGCTGTGACGCATGCCAATCATATAAAGCTTGGTCCCTCTTAATCATCTGGTTACGATCTACTACTCGGAATGGTACGTTGGAGGGCGAATGATGAGCATGGGATTCTAACACCATCACAGGGCGAATATTTGTTTAACGTCAAGGTGCGGCGTCTGGGTCTCAGCGGGATCGGGAAGTGATGACTTGAATGTTAGATGACCTGCGGTGGGTGCTCTGGGGCAGTTTCGCGAGCGCTGTCGAAAGTCGATGGTGGGTGACTCTACATTGAGATGGCGGTGGTTGACGGAGAGTAGGTATCACTTATAACGTGGACCTTGAGAAGCAAGAGGTGGTGGTCAAGGGCGATGTACCGTACGAGACTGTACTGGAGAAGATCAAGAAGACGGGCAAGGAGGTTGGTCTCGTCGCTGTTCTCCTTTCGCATGCTCATCTGACCGTGGCAGGTGGTGTCTGGCCAAGTGGTGACCGCGTAGTTGGCGTGAGATTCGTCGCTAGTTTTATGTCCATGTCAACCATCCCATCGTACTCGGACCCGTTGACGTGGATCACCGCCTACTTGACTGTCCATTCGCTCAGCATTCCGAGCAGACGCTACTCCTTCATTCTTTGGATTGCCGTCGTCTTTTCGTTCCTTACTTTTGCTGTCCTTCACTGGACTGGTTCCAGAGGCGGTCAATACGGTGCCATCTGGTCAAAATGGGCCCTACGCCGTCGCACATGGCGCAAGGGACACGCGCTGGCTGTCGCGAAGAGGTCAAACCAGCCTCACCGCCAGCCCGTATCTCTCCCACCCAACGCCCAACTCCTCGCTTTGTTCGTTCTCTCCTTCCCTTCCCTCGCACTCACGTTCATAGGCCCGGACTACTTGGCTCCATCTTTCAAAGTTTGGGCAGCCCACGACGATGCTCCGCCCCGCTCGTGCGACACCGCGACATTCGCCCCATACATGCCCCAACATACGATATCGAAATCGCTTTAGTCCTCGTCGGCCAGAGCTGGCCAGATCGCATTTGCCCTTCTTCCCCTCTGCGTCCTCTTCGCCCTCAAGGCACCTCCGTTCGCTTTGTTCGCCATACCCTCATGATACAGCTCTACTTTGACAAACTCGCTTGGTTACACAGATGGGCCGGAAGACTCATATGGTCTTTGGTCTGTGTCCATGTCGTCCTATGGAGCATCAAGTTGGCCACGGATATCAACCCATCCACCGGTCGCGTGGCGTATCTCTATGCCTGGTCTTATACCCCTTCATATATGGCTGGATCGTACGCAGACTCGACCTCCCTCGCGGCTACCCAGCTTATCCCGTCACAGGCCTTTGTACTTCTCACACTAATCATCCTTCTCTCTCTCCATCCTTTTCGGAGGCGCTTTTATGCATGGTTCTATATTCTGCATGTCCTCCTGGGCCCTGTATGCTGGTCATGGCAGGGCTACACCACCCGACGGTTGCGTACTGGTGTTGGGCAGCCCTTGCTATCTGGTTTGGTGAACGCGTCTGGCGGGGTACCTGGTGGATCTACGCTAATGGTATCCTGGGTGGTGTGACCTCCGTTCCCCCAAAAGATTCGCCATGGGATACCTGGGAAATGGGCCATGTTCATCACCCTAGCGTTGACTCCGCCTCAACACATCTTCCCATGGAGCGGTCCCCTAGCCCCCTCAATGATTACTATCTCCGGCTAAACGGTACCACCTCCCCCGACCACGACACTCCCCCTTCTGGAATCCCGTCTCGCCCATCCGACTCCCCTTCCGACCATTTCCCCTCCTGTTATGTCCCACCCTCTGGTTATGTACATGCTGAAACCTTGTCGGGACGCACAATACGCCTACGCATCGTCACACCGGGCTTCCTGCCATGGTCGCCAGGTCAACATTTTCTTCTCAGCATTCCATCTGTTTCTCGCTTTTCCTCCCATCCCTTCACGTGTGCCTCTGTCTGTGATGAACAAGCACCCACAGATGCAGGTCGCATCATGGTATTTCTTGTACGCGTGAAAAGTGGTTGGACACGAAATCTCTGGAATCTCGTATCGCGACTAAAAGCAGAACAATCAAAAGCGGATGCATCTACGAGTAGTTTACCGGCTCACGGCGTTCTCTTGCGCGGATATGTTGACGGCCCGTTTGGCAGTGCAAAGCGAGCGAGGTGGGGGAATTATTCGACCGCAATCATCATTACCGGTGGTTCAGGCGTTTGTTTTGGCTTGTCTCTTTTACAGTACATGTGCATATGCTTGGCGGGGAGGGACGGAAGACACCTTGGGGGATAACCTGGTGGTTGGGGATGGAAAGGTGCCGAACTGAAGCGCGTGCGGTTCATCTGGCTTGTTCGCGAATACAGTAAGTTTGTCTGGTTTCCCAACGTAGTTTTGGCTAAGCGGGGTTTCAGGCCACATTCAGTGGTGTGCGTCTATCATTCGCTGGTGTACCTCTATTGTCCCTTCATCAGCTCTCCAAGTTGACGTATTTGTTACGAACTTCAAACCCATTCCTCCAAAACTTCTTCCTCTCCCGGCTCCCCCCCGCGCACACTTTTCCCCAAGATTTACGGAAATTGACGAGGAACTTCTACCGCCCCATCCGAAGTTTGCGCGCAAGGGTTTCGTACGCCATCGCTCTCGATCTTTGGAATCTTTGGATAGTCATGAGAGCCAAGAGAGTGACGTTGACCTCAGTCACTACCTCGGTGAGAGTCCCAATGACCAGCCACCCCCGGACGAAATGGATATTACTCATGAGAGGAATATACTGGATCTTACGAATTTCGATGGAGATGTCGATGCGATGTTACCTGGCGAGGATTATTTTAGCCACAGACTGAAAAAAGAGGGCAAGCTTCGGCGACTGCGGACCCGTAAGCTCTCTATCGCGGAAAAGGCGAATCCAGACACACGCTCCTTACAGCCTTCCCAACATGCCAAAGACTCACGCTCCAGCTCCAACCCTAACCAGCATAAGGCGCCATCTCGGGTACCTCAATTGCGGAACAAGTTGCCGAAACTGACATTATCTACCCAGTCCACCGATAGGCTCCTTCCTATGTCCCCGCTTTGGGAACGACCAAACTCGGCGTCGTCTGAGACAGACCTTATCTCGCCGCTCTCACTCTGCCCCGAGTCACCGCACCGCGTCTATTCGTCGTGGAATTCGGTGCCATTATCATCCGATGCACTGTCAACTGTCACACTCGTCGCCGCTGGCAGCTCCAAATCGATGACATACCCTCCTAAAAGCCTTCATGATGTCAACTCTGAATCGGGAAAAGCCCACATTGCCATGACGAACGTGCACTTTTCCAAAGGTCATTCCGGGACATTGTCGACTTCAACCTCTGGCTCTTTGGATGCCGCGCCATTCGAGATGGACGAACAGGAAGCGATGGATGTCAACATCGTTTCTGAGCACGCCCGACCTGGAAAGCCCAAACTGGACAAGGTGATCGCAGACGAGGTGCATGCCTCCCGGGGGGCAGTCGTCGTTGCATGTTAGTCGAGTCTTGTTATTCCCATCCCTGTGTTCTGAGATCCCTTTTACTAGGTTGTGGGCCAGCTTCACTGAATGCTATGGTACGCAAGATTGTGGCCTCGCAGATTGACCCTGGACGGATACGCAGAGGTGACTTGCGTGGTTCTATCTCACTTGTATCTGAAGAGTTTGAGTATTGAACGCTGAGCACGCGCACATTTCCTACATTCGTTTTGTGCTCTCGGTACAATTCATAGACTTGCCTGTAAAAGTACTACATACTAGTATCACACTAGCGCCTTTTCGCATGGGCTCCGATGTTACTTCAGAAACTCAAATACATTTGCGAACGTTGACCCTCTTCTCCGTGCTCAGTCGGGTCCTCGTTGCGGTCCTCGTCGTATCGTCGACGTACTTGTTGCCTCTCTTCGACAGCTCGCCTCGACTCGTTCTGGTCGACACCGTACCACCATGGATCTCTTCCTTGCTTCGTTGGGACGTGTTTCATTTTGCGCTCGTCGTGCAGGAAGGACACGTACATGAACATTCATTGGCGTTCTTTCCAGCACTTCCCTTCCTCATGCGTGCGTCGGGCAACTTGCTGTCCCGCATAGTGGGGCCCCATCTCCCAGGCATGGCGGCGCCCCTCCTCGGCGGGGCCATACCCGCTGCCTTCTTCGACGCTACCCGTGTGCTCTACCGTCTCTCGCTGCACCACCTCCGTTCGTCGTCCGCCGCGTTCCTCGCGAGCGCGCTTTCGCTGCTGTCCAGCAGCCCCGCCACATTACGGTTCGCCCCCTACACCGAGCCCTTCTTCACCTACTGTTCCTACCGCGGCATGTGGTCCTGCGCATGCGCGCGGTGGGCCACCGCCTCTGTCTGGTTCGCGCTCGCGAGCGCGTTCCGGTCCAACGGCATCTTCCTCTCCGGGTTCCTCGTCTGGGGCATGCTCGTCGCGCCGTACCTCTCCGCGCGCAAAGACCTCGTGCGTATATGTACGCTTGGGTCTGGGATACTCATGGTGACCGCGTCGTTCTGACTTTTAGCTCACGCCGGCGAGGGTGGCGTACGCGACCGTGCTCGCCGCGCTCCCGCTCGTCCCGTTCGTCCACCACAACTACACGGGCTACGTCCGCTTTTGTACCTCTGGCGGGGCACGCCCGGAATGGTGCGCCCGGGCGTTGCCCTCGATATACAGCCACGTGCAGGACAAGCACTGGCACGTCGGGTTTCTGCGGTACTGGACGCTCTCCAACGTGCCCAACTTTGTGCTGGCACTCCCGGTGCTGTGGAACGTGTATACGTTTGGCGCGTTTTACCTCGCGCGGTTGCCCCGGATATACCCTGGTCTGTTTGGGCTTGCACAGAGGCAGGAGATGGAGAGCGGCTCTGAGTCGCTCTTTCTTGCGCCGTCGTTGCTCCCGCATGTGTTGCACGCGCTTGCGCTCACGTTTCTCCTCACGTTCAATGCGCATGTGCAGATTGCACTGCGCGTGCTCCCTTCGGTGCCGGTGTTGTATTGGGCGGCGGCCCGGCTGGTTATTGAACGTCCTGGGTGGGGAAGGGCGTGGGTGGCGTGGAGCGTCATATGGGGTGCTGTGAGTTGCGTGTTGTGGGCGACGTTTTTACCACCAGCGTGATGGACCGAACTCTTCAATGTTGATACACATGATGATTATCCTTACTGTGGGTTGAGACATGGACTAGCGATATCGAATGCAAAACAGAAAGCAAGCTCGACAAATTAGAACAGGTTGGGGACATAGGATACGAATGAAATGTTGATCCAATGACGCACATGATTATGCTTACTGTGGGTTGGGACATGGACTTGCAATGTCGTAATGCAAAACAGAAAGTAAGCTCGACAAATGAGTAAGTAGAGTCCAAATAGGTTGTGGACATAGGATACGAAACAAAACGGAAAGGTAAGACCTACGGCATGAAATCAAGCACCAAGGTGTATGTAAAGAATGCGCTGATCGATCGGTAAATTTACCAATGACTTCATCGTCTTCCGCAGTGCCAGCGCTGCGCGGGTATAATCCAGGCGCCCGAATTCGTCCACCATATGCTTGTAAAACGTAGATGTGACCTGATTCGTCTCAGCATCGTCCACTGCCCACACGGTTCCAATCACAGAACGAAATCCAGCAAACTGCATCGCGGACGCAAGATGGATCACCTCGTCCGGGCTTTCCTGGTCCCCGACCGTCGTATGACAAGCAGACAGGTACGCAAATTCCGGGTTCTCGAGATTGCATTGGATGATATCCTGGATCGTAAACCGTCCGTCGTGAAGTGCGAATCCAGACTCGAACGGCCGTTCTTGGTTCGGAATCCCGTGACACGCAAAGTGCACCCAATCGTTCTTGCCCAGCTCCTTGGTCGCATTGGAGATGCAGGACACTTCTCCCTCGATACGCGTGAACGTTGTGTGATCACCGACGAGCCGTTCGATGCTGTCGAGTTCGGCGC
>JBBPUG010000852.1:0-14751 GCA_038094535.1 Tubosaeta aff. alveolata | reverse complement strand
TTCGTATCCTTTGTGACATTCATCAAGCCCTTGAGATCTCTCATCTCACACAGCAAAACTTCTCATTTGAGCGCACTCCGACACTACCAGTCTGGATCCCCAAGGCGCCAGCCAAAACGGAAAGCTGAAGGAATGTCAAGAAAGTTCTCTAAAACGCCGGCTCCCAAGAGTAGCCGTTCCTATGCCTGCCAGAGATAAGGCGTGACTATACGGAACGGAAATCTTGGGGGAGTACTAGGTGCTACAGAGCTGAGCAGAGTGCTCAGCACCACAGCGGGAGCATGCGTGGAGACGTTGGCGGCTTGAAATGGTACAGTCGCGACCGTTGAAGGCGAAGCACGCTTGCTCGCCCTTTGCCGTTTGCCAGAAGCCGATGGCAAGAGAGAGGAACGCGGTCTTTTCGAGGTTGCAAACTTTTCGGCCGAAACAGGCAGAGTTACCGCAGAAGATACAACAAAAACGACTGCCGGCTGAGGAGCCGGCAGACGAGGACAAAGCAGAGGGGGAGGTGCGAGACGAGTTCGAATTGGTAGTCGCACGAGCACGAGGAGCAGCACGCGGAGCCTGGAGCGGAGAAGCAATAGCTGCTGCCCGTGCCAATGAGAGAACTTGATCCCAGACATCTTTTTACCAGACCGAAGGATCAAAGAAGAGATACGGGTTGGTATAAGCTTTACGAGGGCGAATATCATAAAGAACCGATAAACGAAAGTTCACGACGAAATCTTCCCGCTTGGAGATCCCCAAAAAATGCTTTTGCCAGATGCGGGCGATCTCAACCTTATGGTGAGAGGCAAGATGCTTCTCAATGGCATCAACGAGGCGGGGCCAAGCGACAAACCAGTCACCCTCTAAAATAGCGTATTCATCACGCTCATCCCACGGGGCCCGGCGGGAAAGAGCCGAAAGGGGAATGTGGACGTTCCAACCACTGGCGAGAATGTCGACTATTTTTGACGGGCATGTAAATTCGTGGCCAGCTCACTGGCCATCTGGACGAGGTAGCTGACGAATCACGATTGAGGCTGAAGCCGAAGCCAATGGACCGGCCGGCAACTGAGCACAAATAAATAGGAAGTCATCACATCGATGTACACTTGATGATGACCATATACCTGTTGGGCTCTGATCGTCAAGATATTGACCAAAAAAACAGCGCAGACAACTTGTTGAGTGAACCAATTGTACTATTGCCTGCCCCGTACGATCTTGCTTTGTAGCATTCTTCACAACCTTCCCGGCCACTGGCTTATCGGGATCCGAGCGATCGATCTCTTGACTGTTCAGTTTCACGTCGAGCAGCCAAGGCTCGTACATCAAAAGAAACAGACCCTCTAGCGAAGGGTCCCGCACAGCTCGACCAGCACGCTGAATCATTTCAGCCATGTTCTGACATGCGCATACTGTATAACAATCTGGACGCCACGAATGTCAAGTCCCTTGAAGGAGTCGACTGTAGCATAATTTAATACTATCCTACTAATTACCGTGGATGCGCCAGCAGTTGCATGAAGTATGCGGCATTGGCCTACCGGGCTGGAGAAGTCTTCGTACACCTGTTGAAGGTACTCCGGAGACATGTCGCTGTGATAGTGTAGGATAACTCCTTTGTCCCGAAGAGACTGAGGAAGCAATCCATCAGTGTATGTTGTCGCATTGGTCGCATCCTGTTTGGAGTCATGAAAGACGAGTCTTTGGAATCTGCATCGGAGGACAAAATAGGACCGGCACAAGGCAATCAAAATTACGGAAATCACGAAGGCTTCCCACCAACGGCATAGCTGCGTATATGATGTTCGGGCGATTGGTTGTAAGCCGTATACTGAGATGATTTGGGCCGATCATAAGTTTGCGCTGTACAACAGAAAGGATATGGGGCGGTAACGTAGCAGAGAGGGCTTGAAACGGAGTCGCTTTCGGCAACAGAACACGTAGTTCGTCAAGTCGGCCATATGCAGGACGGAATGCGTCTTCGCCATGATGAGAAAGACCGGCAGTGTAGATATCGTGAGCCTCATCGACGTGAACACGGTGTATCTTGTTGTTAAATCCGCGATTTTGTCGAATAAGGCGTGCTAGGCGTGGAAGATGGCCGTTATAAGTTCCTAACTGCTCCGGAGAGACAATAAGGTGTTGAAAATGACTGCCAGAACGGATCAACTTGATAGAAGCGAGATTCTTGTCAATCCGAGTGGGAAATGACTATTATACGATACCTCCCAGAGTTCCGGGTCATTGGGTGTATCCTCATTAATCGCGATCGTGCGAATGCCATATTTCTCGGATTCCAACACCTATCAAGTGTCGTTGGGATTATATATGCTCATGAGTGCTTGTTATATGCTAACATATTCGTACCTGAGTCGTCTGTAGGCGCTTTAGAGGCGAGATGGTGATCGACATCGAATCCGGACGAAGAAGTATACAAAGCGTCTTCCCGGTGCCAGTACCAGCTGTGATGATGGAATCTTGCCCACTGAGAGTTGCCAAAGCAGCCTGGAGCTGAAATTCTCTCGGAACGACGCGTCCCGACGTCAGAAAGTGCACGATTAAGCATGCCTTGAGGGCATCGGCTTTTTGATCATCGGAAAGTGTCGAAATGTAGTCTTCAGGGAGCCTATCGCCAATGCGGATTCGAGAGATCGTCTGAAGGGCCGGTAAAGGAAACTTGAGGACTCCGCGGACGACAGCGGACGGGTCCATGATGTGGAAGTGAAGTCCCGGCACGTCTCGAAACGTCAGGGGTTATTAATTATAATTATTCCTGGACCCTTTTAGGGTCCAAGGCTGTTGGGGGGGGGAAATTATTTGAAATTGGCACTTTTCACGTGATGTGACACTGTTATCCCCCTCACGTCACTCGACTTAGAAAGGAAACGAAGGTGGCTGTGTGCCTCACCACGCAGGAGAAAATGGCAAATCGGTCATATCCAGGAGGCGAGCCGAGAAGCTACCCAGGGGCTGGAGTCGGATCCCGGAAAAATGTACCCAGGGGTACCCACAGCTCTGATTGGCTGAGCGGCACAGCTGTGGCGCACTACATGCCCGCCGAAAAATTCCTGGACCTTAGCGAAAAATTCCTTGCCGTCCCGTGACACAGGGGCTCACACGTGACCTCGAACCCAATCGGTCATCGGAAGCCGACCGTTCCGTGGGAACCCTGGGTATGACGAATCTCCCGCGCAGGAGGCACAACGGCACGCGCACCACGACACCCACCAACGGCGCACATCGTCACCACCACCACGACGGCGGGAGGGGCACAACCGGGCGAGAAGCGCAACAGCGCGCCCTCCACCTCAGGACGACGAGTGGGGGTGCAATGGCCTGTGCAGCTGCACATACACACACGCGCACCACTACAAGACGACGGGAGAGTGGGGCCACGCAACGGTGCGCCCTCCACCCAAGACGAAGAGCGGGCGTAATGGCCACGCGCATGTACGCGTACCCAAAGGACAACGAGTGTGGGGCATAACAGCCCACACAACCCCCGCGAGACAACGAGGGTAGGGGCAGTGTAACGGTGCGCCCCACCACCCAGGACGATGTGCTTGAGGGGCGCAACGGCCGACGACAACGGTAAGGTGGCGCAGGTGCACCTACAAAGGCCTCACCCGCGAAGGGTACATACCATTAAAAATACACCCACTCAACCCCTCCTGCGCACAACCCGTGGGTCATATGGGCACGGGTTATTACGGGTTTGGTGTGGGTTGAGGTCAGCATACCCACAGGTCGACCCGTGCAGAACACTACGGGCTACCACCCACCAGACAGCGAAGGCAGGGGGAGTGCAGGACGGTGAGTAGGGGACGGCCCGCACACCCCACAGGACAAATAAGATCGCGACGGGCGGGGACATGCGCACTACCCAGGAGGATGAGCAACCTGCAACTGCACGTGCGCCACCACAAGACGGGGTGGGAGTAACGCAACGGTGCCGTCCACCACCCAGGATGATGCGTGGAGGCGCAACGGCCGTGGATATGTGCGCGCACCTAAAGGATGACGTAACAGCCCATGCGACACCTGCAAGACGACGAGGGTGAGGGCAGCGCAACGACGCACCATCCACCACCCAGGATGACACGCTGGCAGGGACGCAACAGCCGGCAAGGGGATGCAAAGGCACCCCACCGTTGTAACACCGGCAACGACGATGGCATGGCGAACAATCCGACTGGTTGGCACCACCAAAAGGTGGAGAAGCGTTCAGTGGGTGGGTGATGGAAAGTGACATGTCGTTTCGACCTTTCTACTTTCTAATTGTCAGTTCACGTTGGAACTGTCATTGCGTACATATCCCATCTTGCACACTACATTCACCAATGGAATCACTCAGTGTCATCGCCAAGCATCATCCCAAGTGAGTAAAAAAAACAGTCCTGCTGATTTCTCCACTTGCGAGAGGGAGTGAAAATTAGTCGGGTGATATGGGGAGGCCGTGTCCTATACATTAGCTGTTTATCTGCTGTCTCTGCGTGCAATCAAACCAGGGTCCAGGGCGGCCCGGAGGGCTTGGTATTGAAGAATTGAAGCTTTGGTGGCTTCCGCTGGTCACGTGGCAGGCGAGGGAGTCGAGGCGGCGGCAGTAAGTGGCATTGAGCTGACGAAGAAGCAAGGGCGGGCCTCTCGCTGAAGGGGGGGATGAAAGGCGGCAACCATCAAGATGGTAGCATGGCAGGTCCACACCAAAAGAGCTTGCAAGCTCAACCACTCATCGGCCGACAGACTATGAAGGGGCCCTGGTAATATTGGGACCGTAGAATACTTAAAAGCTATCGTCCTGTAACCCCAGCTTTTCTTTATTCTTGAATCCAGGCTTTTACCCTGTTCTATTTGAGTAAGGAAACTCTTCTACCCTTTTGTGAAGCGCTAGCAACCCCTATCGTACGTGCTTCAATACCATACATAATCAGAACCCCATTGAATTCCAGCCACCATGCCAGCCTCCTCAGTGATGGAATACTGGGCTGACGGAAGCTTACCTTCCCCTCCACCACCATATTCTCCCCCACCACAATACCTGCAGATCATAGGTGCTGCTGAGGAAGCACATGTGAGTTCCTCGACACTAACAAAATGATTACAACATCTTACCTCACTAGTTTCAACCACGCACCAGAAGAACTGCAGGCGGGCAACAAGTAAGATGCTCATTGCTGCTTGCATACGTCTCTTATTTCTCCTCTCAGTCTACAGCCAGAGTTCATGTGGCTGAGTCCTCAAGTGGGCGGGTACCGGCCACATCCACATCAGGGCCGACGGTCTCCGGTTCAGTGAGTCATCATGCTGTCTAATGCGTCTGATCCCCTAATCCCATTCACAGGAAGCAACACTCAGAACTCAAGAACAGGTAGCAGAACCGTCTTCTTCCAACGTCAGTTGATCACACCAGTAACATCTAACACGTCACTTACATATCTACCTAATTTCATTTCAACTGTAGGTTGGCGGGGCCCCCCCACCGCTTCCATGGAGAAATCCCGCGATTCCCTACAACTTACCGACTGATATACCACTCATTTATCCGCACACAGTGACAAAAATCCCGACACTTGCACAGCACTGGGAAAGCGAACTCACCAAATCTGGATCCCCGGTCAACCTATCGGATTTCGTTGTTTGCAAAGTGGAGCACGTCAAGAATTTGCTTGCCAATTACCAACACGAGTACTTGCGCATACAAGTCTACAACGTAAACACAAAGTAGGTTCCCACATATTCTGAATTCAGACACATTTTCGACATTCCGGCTCTAGAGTTACCCGAACAATTATTACCCAGCGGGATGTCATAGGAACGACAATGGGTGGTGACGCAGTCGATGAAATCATCTTCCTTCCTGAACGTGGAGATACAACCCGCTTCAAGTTGCGGTTGCAGTGGGTCGCATGGATTCCAGCAGATTGTCCACCGCTCCGAGAGATCTTACGCCTCATTGTCCTCACTTCAAGAGCTTTGGGGCCACGATACTCGGCGACCGAGTATGTTTCAATCGTCACTAGACGATCAAAACTGATGATGTACTACAGGATGAATTGTTATAGATTCGCCGCAACTGCGTTCTACGCGATTCTGCAGTTTCGGTCTTGGCTCACATTCCGTCCTTTCAAGGGGAAAAGCAGTCTATTTGGCTTGAAGTTTTCGGTTTTTTTGGTCCTCAGGCTGCATGGAAGACGTGCTGCTGAGCATGCATTTCGAGTCATTGCATGGTACTATGAGGGAGAGGCAGATCAACCCGGGTCAATCAGTCGCAAGGGCAAGAGGCGGCAGGTGTCGTAAGTGGGATAGATGGGGAATTTCGTTCTTGATTTGTATCTCTTAGCGGGCTCCCGGGGATAGAAGGTTGGCGAGAATGTCATTTGTTCCTGATCAGTCACTTGTTAGGTGTGGGGTCGCGTGATTTTTGACATGTGACTCCCCAGTCGCATGGAATATCTTGCCGTTAACCCATTCAACCAAAAACCATCACCTTGCGACATCATTGCTTGACTCAAACATCATACCATTGATTACCAGGAGAGCTTTGACAGCACAGAGCGCACAAAAATTTTACAGATATCTGATTCATGTCACAAAATATCTAGTCCTGTGTATCTGGACAGCTCACGTAACTGATGGTCGAACACCAACTTGCTGTCAGCCTACCCGGCCAGACGTCCTGACATATGATCAATCATCCAAGACCAACTCGCCATCAACCCACCCGGCTGAGACTCATCACCTCGCGCAGATAAGACACGTCCTTCCTCGGCTCAAACACCAGACTAAACGGCTTTTGGTGCGACACGATCCCGGGGACGAAGGCCATATCGTCGATCGGTCGCTTGGGATCCTCTGCGATGCGGAACGCCCAAAACACCGTCGCGGACGCGATGTAGAGCGAGCTGAAGACACAGATGAAGGGCGACGCTCCAAAAGAAGGAGGCACACACTTACCGAATGGCGAGGCTCGATCCGACGCATGTTCGCCGTCCGAACCCAAACGAATACGCTTTGAGCTCTTGGTTGATGCCCCCGTCGGGTCCTATCCAGCGCTTCGGGTTGAATGTTTCTGGATCGGGGAACACCTCGGGGTCACGCGCAATGGACCTGTCACACGGACCGTCCGTCTATCGATCATACGCAGGCACAGTGCGCAACTTACCAGTGGTTTCCGAACACGGTTGCACCCGCAGGAATACAATAGCCATTCTGAGGAACCCTGAACACAACGATCCCACCGCATACATGGGTACACATACCCAATATACATCTTTGGAAGCTCGGCGAGGTGCGCCTGCGCCATCTGTGAGTTCGCCGTACACAGATTCAGATGAAATACTCACCGAACGGGTTGACCGGTCTCCACCGCAAGGCTTCGAGTACAAACGCCTGAAGTTCCGTGAGCGACCCCCACTCCGCAAACGTCGGCGCTGTCGTGCCAAAAATGATGTTTCATCCACCCGGATAGGACGGAAATCGCAGACACGCACAGGAATCCGGTCCAACGATGGCATCTAGCTGGGCATGCACGACCGCTTGCGCTTCCGGGAAGCGCGCAGCGGCCATCATGATGGTGGAGATGGCCACTTGCGTCTGCCAAAGACGTCGGATAAATTTTGGGGGGGAAGTACAATGGACGTACGGTATCAAACGCAGCGCCGACAAGGGATCCTAAAAAGTAGGCCGTCTCTGGCTCACTCAAATTCCCTTCGGTCACCGTCCGAGTGATAATTTCCTTTGCCACAGAATGCGCTCCGCCCTCCCTCACCTATCCGAGCACATGTCAACACACATGCACCAACAAGGACACTCGCTCACCAGTTGTGATTTGTACTGTGACATGAACTCCATCAACTTATCGTATTCTTCTTTTCCCCACTTCTTAAGTTGTCTTCCATACCACGGGACGTACCGTAAGATTGGGAAATGGTCTACTTTATATGCACCGGGGAGGAGTGCGCCTTGGACAATCGGAACCATCCGTTTGAGATGGAGAAGATACGGATCCTGCGTTAACGATACCGGCCCTGGTTTTCCATAAATGACTCGGAGCGTCACCGAGCCCGAAAACCTGAAAATAATACAGCGTTCACATTCGATGCGAGTTATTCCGTTGAGCCTACCGTTTGCAATGCAACTGATGAGACTCGGGGTCGTCCAAGAGATCGATGACCAGGTTCTTTGCAAACTCGGTTTGATCCGCGTCGTACGTGAGCGTCGCCTTTGGCTGAAGATGGGCATGTGCTGCCCTGTGGTAGATCAATCAGAGAAGGCAAGAAGGGCATGGTGCGGCGACCTACTTTCGAAACCGTCGCAGTCTGTCACACGTGCTGAGAAGCATGAAGCGCATTCCCCGACCGAGAATATCGCTTCCCGCAACTGAATGTGGCCTGTCTGCAAAGCATGCACCTTGCCTTTCCAGTAACCGTACAGCCTCCTAGAGGCGACACGGGACGAAGGTGGGGATTGTTTCAGACGCGCTCATACGTGGACCACTCACGTTGTGACGGCCGATGATGACGAGGACGTCGGTACCCTGCTTGAGAGAGATGATTGGGCCGTATGTTTCAACCCAGGACTGAATCAATCGTGGCGGGCTAGCAACGCGAGATCACAGGCCAGTCGTGTATGAAGTATGCGATACACACTAGCGTCCATGTGGCGAGCCAGCTGGTCCGGGAGGGAGAAGTGCATGTTTTTTGCGTTGACGGCGAAGGCGAATGAGATGCACTACAGCAATGGGGACAGAGACAAGCGAGAGCGCAAGGAGGATGGGCTGCATTGTTCGGTTTCCAACCTGTTTAGGGTTTGGATTTAAATTTAAAGGCTGGTCGTACCGTCATACTGTATCAGTGTGAATCAAAAAAAGATGGGATGAAAGAAGCAAGATAGGCAAGCGATCTATCTCCCATCGGAAACAGCGCGCTGCCAGAGTGACGCATGCTTCAACGTATACGCGAAGCGTTCCCGGAATCCAATAGGAGGAAGTTGTGCGGGAGTACCAGGTAGTGAGTTGACTTGACAAGCGGTAGTAGTGGAACTCACCACCACAGGGACCCCGAAAACTTTGCCTATGGGGAAGATTTATTACCGCAGTACCGCCAAACCGCACCCTCAAAGAAACTCGTCCCTCAAAATTGATACCCGTCAAGCGCAGTAAGTTTATATGAGGATTAGATGCCGTTGGTCTTGCCAAGATACCACCAGGTGATCCGATCAATCAGTACTTATTGCTTCAAGTTGCCAAATAATAACTGGGCCATTCATCAGTTACTACTAATCTTGTCTTCTCGTGCTGCTTGCTGTCAGCTCATTCTTCCCCCGCCCCCGGCCTCGCTCTCATATCACACTTTTATCCAGTACTTGCTCCCATCCACTCTCGGATCATGTTCGGATTCGCTTTTTGCTCCCCCGCCCGCGCTCGCTTCCAAGTCGGTCCCGGTTGCCATTCGGATTCTCATATCATTCTCACATCGTTTTCGCGCTCACTCTCGCATTGATTCCAGATTCTATGGAATAGGTGAAAAACTATCTTGTCCCTCGCACACGGTGGTCCGTTGTTGTCCGTGGACGAGGTCATGACACATAGACAAGTAGGTAACAGCGCGGGTGTACCCCCTGGTATCTGCGCTGACGCCCGCACCCGGTGATATACCCACACCCATGATAAGGGTACGGCTATATCCACGGGTGCCGAGAATGAACACCGTATCAACACCCGCACCCCCTGGAACCCACTGGTGTCTGCTCTACGTAGCAGACGACGGTAACCGGTGGAGGACAGACAACTGTGCCGCCCTCATCGCCGTTGAGCGTTTGCAACCGCGCCGTTATCTGCCCTTACGCCCCCCTCGTCGTCATCACATGGCAGTGGATCAGCCGCTTCG
This sequence comes from Tubosaeta aff. alveolata, assembly GCA_038094535.1. NCBI lineage: Eukaryota > Fungi > Basidiomycota > Agaricomycetes > Boletales > Boletaceae > Tubosaeta > Tubosaeta aff. alveolata. Next base: position 4,873 of record JBBPUG010000852.1, on the reverse strand, counting down.
CCCCCCCTTCGCCCGTCATCGTGTGGTATATTTATTTTGTCCACCCGGTCGGCGGTTTACAAATGCCCAGAACGGTGGCCGGTGTCCCACTCACAGTAACTCCCAAATATATTTTAGCAGGGAGGAGCGAGATAGGCTCCGGCATTCATAGGAATCGTTCTTTTCATCTCCGCCAGCGCTCGCTTCCAAGTCGGTCCCATTCGGAGTCCCCACTTTTTGCCTGCTTCTTGCCAATCGGTATCTCTGTGGTCTGCCTGCTCCAAGATATGGTCGTTTCGCCGCGTTTCAGCTTCTCTCGCTTCCAAACTAGTTACGACGCTTTTGGCCCCCTGTCGGCGTGCTGATTCCAGGCCGTTGTGGTTTCTCATTTATTTTAGTATTGCAATGGCGATTCTGGCTGTGATGACATATGACGACGTCTGACAAGGTGTGCACCGAAGAGAGAGTATGTTTTACAGGAAATCATTTGGAGTGAGATGAGGCTCTCAGGTTTTTGAGTAAGCACTCCATCGTCAAAATACAAAAAACCTCACCCACCTTATCAATGTGTTTCATGTTATACCGTCGAATGCCCAGTGTTCACTTGCACCAACGACGACGACTTACTACGTGCCCACTCACAAGTCTCCAGTTCCACCCATGTTTGCATTCACTCTCGTGTGGGTCAACACCATTCCGGTACGTCTTGTTAGGCCAGATATTTCGGTCTTGGGGTGTCAAGTATGGCTCACAAAGAATCAGGAACACGGCGCTGTCAACGAAGAGATGTTCTCCGCTGATTCCAGAACTTGGCACTGGTGTAGAATTCGACGATGCAGTGCACGATATCGCGGAATCTCTTCAATATCATCACCCATACCCTCTCACTCGTCCAGTCTCGACGTCTTTGGTGTTGTTCGGTGCATGGAATCTTCCTTTTCCCACCATCTTGTACTATTGTTGTTGCTGATACGCCATCACAAACACAGTGGTGTCGTTCCGTCGGTCAGAGAGGCGTCCACTCCACCGCCGCCACCACCGCGCGACAACGACGAGGGAAGAAGGAGTGCAACGAGAGAGGGAGGCAATGCAATGGCGTGACCACCACCGTGACAACGCGATGACAAGGGCGGAGGGAACACAGTGGCGCACCCACTACTACGACGCCGACGACGAGGGCTAAGACTGACGATGGGGCATAGGAAGCAATGACGCGCCCACTCTAATGATGACGGCGAGGGTAAAGTGCGCCCATCACAACGCCGGTGACAATAACATACATGCACCCACTCTGGCGCGCTCAACGCGTACTCGGTGTATAATCACATAAAGTAGTTATGTAATAATCCTATCTCGTCTACTCTCCACCGATAAATATAAGCCTCGGCATCCCGTCCTGGTGTACAATCGACCACCTCGCCATCAACCCACCCGGCCGAGACTCATCACCTCACGCAGATAAGACACGTCCTTCCTTGGCTCAAACACCAAACTAAATGGCTTTTGGTGCGACACGATCCCGGGCACGAACGCCGTATCATCAATCGGTCGCTTGGGATCCTCTGCGATGCGGAACGCCCAAAACACCGTCGCGGACGCGATGTAGAGCGAGCTGAAGACGCAGATGAATGGTGACAGGCTTCTAAAGAAGATGGCACACTGACCGAATGGCAAGGCTCGATCCGACGCATGTTCGCCGCCCGAACCCAAACGAATACGCCTTGAGCTCTTGGTTGATACTCCCATCGGGTCCTATCCAGCGCTTCGGGTTGAAGGTTTCTGGATCGGGGAACACCTCGGGGTCACGCGCAATGGACCTACACGGACCGTTCGTTCATCAACTATACGTAGGCACAGTGCATGACTTACCAGTGGTTTCCGAACACGGTGGCCCCCGCAGGAATACAATAGCCATTCTAAAGAACCCTGAGCACAACAATCCCGTGACATGTATAAATGTACGTACCCAAAAGACGTCTTTTGAGGCTCGACGAGGTGCGCCTGTGCCGTCTGTGAGTTCGCCGTACACAGACACACGGATGAAACACTCACCGAAAGGATTGACCGGTCTCCATCGCAAGGCTTCGAGTACAAACGCCTGCAGTTCTGTGAGCGATCCCCACTCCGCAAACGTCGGCGCTATCATGCCACAAACGATGCTTCAATCTACCTGAATAGGAAGGAAATCACAGACACGCACAGGAATCAGGTCCAACGACGGTATCCAGCTGGGCATGGACCACCGCTTGCGCTTCTGGGAAGCGCGCAGCAGCCATCATGATGGTGGAGATGGCCACTTGCGTCTGCCAAAGAGGTTAGATAACTTTTTTGAAAGTGCGATGGACGTACGGTATCAAACGCAGCGCCGACAAGGGATCCCAAAAAGTAGGCCGTCTCCGGCTCAGTCAAATTCCCTTCGGTCACCGTATGCGTGATGATTTCCTTTGCCACAGAATGCGCTCCGCCCTCCCTCACCTATCCGAGCACATGTCAACACACATGCACCGACAAGGACACTCGCTCACCAGTTGTGATTTGTACTGTGACATGAACTCCATCAACTTGTCGTATTCTTCTTTTCCCCACTTCCTGAGCTGTCTTCCATACCACGGCACGTACTGCAAGATTGGGAAATGGTCAACTTTATATGCACCGGGGAGGAGTGCACCCTGGACGATGGGAACCATCCGTTTCAGGTGGATGAGATACGGATCCTGCGTCAACGATACCGGCCCCGGTTTTCCATAAATGACCCGGAGCGTGACAGAACCCGAAAACCTGGAAATACATCTTTAGCATTTGGTATCAACAATGCATTGGAATACGACCCACCGTTTAGCATGCAATTGATGGGACTCGGGGTCGTCCAAGAGATCGATGATCAGGTTCTTTGCAAATTCGGTTTGGTCCGTGTCGTAATTGAGCGACGCCTTTGGCTGAAGATGGGCATGTGCTGCCCTGTGGTGGATCGATCAGAGAAGGCAAAGAAGGGCATGGTGCGGCGACCTACTTTCGAAACCGGCGAAGTCTGTCACACGTGCTGAGAAGCATGAATCGCATTCCCCGACCGAGAATATCGCTTCCCGCCACCGAATGCGGCCTGTCTGCAAAGCTTGCGCCCTGCTTTTCTAGCAGCTGAACAGCCTCCTAAAAGCGAGTAACGAAAGGTGGGGATTGTTTCAGACGCGCTCATACGTGGACCACTCACGTTGTGACGGCCGATGATGACGAGGACGTCGCCGCCTTGCTTGAGAGAGATGACTGGGCCGTATGCTTCAATCCAGGACTGAATCAATCGTGGCGGGCTATGATGCAAGGTCACAGGCCAGTCATGTATGAAGCACGCGATACGCACTAGCGTCCATGTGGCGAGCCAGCTGGTCCGGGAGGGAGGAGGGCATGCTTTTGGCGCTGACGGCGAAGGCGGATGAGGTGCACTACGGCGATAGGGACAGTGACGAGCGAGAGGACGAGGAGGAGCTGCATTGTTGGATTCCTAGCCAGTGTAGGGTCTGGATATAAAGTCTGATCGCACCGCCCTTGGGATGCATTTGCATCAACCAAACAAGGGTAGATGAAAGATGCAAAACAGGCGGCGACTTATCTCCTTGGACCAAAAAATGAACTGCCCTGCCGGAATGATGGATGATCCAATGCCTGAGCGAAGCGCTCCCTGAAGTTTCGTGGTTGACTTGACTAAACAGATATAAGATGCTGGCCGACTTTTTTGAAACCACCAGATCATCCGACCGACTGGCAGGGAACGATGAACTTCTAACTAGTGTTGAGTATGTTGCGGTTTGCTAGAGCTCGTGGCACACGTGACCGGGATTTACTACATTTGCTGTGCGGGTTACTGCCAAAGCTTATCGACGGTCCTCAGGATCGCGGCACAGGTGACCTTATAAGCGGGCTGGACACCAGACTGCTTATTAGATTTGCTGTGCGGATCACCGCCAAGTTTACCAGCGCGCGTTTAGTACGAGAATCGCTTCCGGACTTGATACTCCAAAGCCGCGTGGATCTGAGCCGAACATTGGGCTGAGTCAGCCTGATTGTAACCAGCGCAGCGCTCACATACAAAGTGCCACCAATTCGCCCAGAGACTGAGTGTGCCACAATATTGGCCCTGTCGTCTTGTCGAGGAATCATGATGCAACCCCAAACAACTGTCATGGTGTATTCGTCGACCGACGAGATCGCTGGGACAGAATGCAGTATAAGCACTCTGTCAGAACGACGAACGATATCATTCACTCGTTCCCGCCCGTTGCAGTACATTGTGTGGCCCTGCCACTAGTAGGTTCCGTAATGAATTCCTGTTGCTAACCCGCCGGCGCAGATTAAAATCCAGACGGGGATTTCATTTGCTGCACTGGGCCGCGGAACTTGCCTGCGCTTGCATTCAGGACAGTGCCCGATTCAGGCTTGCATTACGAACATTTCTGACAAGGTTTGATGGTAAGCGATTTAGACCAATCACAGCTTCCAAACTGACCCCAAAGCACTGCAAAGCCTTGTCCAGTTTTCTGATACGGCCCTAGGGATAATACCTCACCCGATCACCAGACCACATGTTGACCCCACCGCTCATCGACTCTCTTGTATACAGCCATTCAAGAGCGCTGATTGGACGAAGGTGTCCCAGAATGGCAAAAAAAAAGACCGGTTTTCGCCAAGCATATTAGTTTGGATACCGCAAAGCGCACCCCAAGTACTATCACCTACTGTAACTTCGGACAGCACATCAACTTCGGCACTTTCTTAAAACACAGAATTTTGTCCCTCCACAAGAATATATAGTATCTACTGCATGTTCTATGACCCAGCAAACTCGAACGAGTGAAATCGATGCAGAATTGAGTGAGATAGCAAGTCGGACGATGTCACGCAG
>JBBPUG010000851.1:0-14753 GCA_038094535.1 Tubosaeta aff. alveolata | reverse complement strand
AGGTCAAGATTGAGGAGGTCTAACTTAGGGTACAGGGTTTGTACTCGAAGGTTTATATACTTGGTGGAACAAACAAAGGTAAACATAGGTTGAGTCATAGGTTGTAAGACGAATGAGTCATACTGTGTGAGAAGGACGGAAGAATGAGTCATGAGGGAGTAAGCCTGATGACAAGCAAGTGTGATAGGGTCAGATAGGTGAGTCATCAGGGAAAAGAAACATGTCCATATACATGAATGTCTAAAAGGAGAACACAGAGAAAGAAAACGTAACATTACCCCCGTACTAGAGTCAAAGCTCCGATGAAGACACTTTAGTAGTCATCCCTGGTAGGGGATCCGGTGATGTTGTCCCAAGCCGTCTGATCCCAGACATCCTCGTGATCTACTGGTGAGGGAGGATGAGGGGAAGCACTTTATTGGTGGTTGCGACAAGGGGGTCTCCCTCCTGTGGTAATGCGAGCAGTTCATCGACCGCGGCGAGTGGACGAAGTAGAGGATCTCGGTGAGGATGGAGTGGGAGACATTCTGGGGCTAAACGTGGTGGCTCCTCGGACAATACAAGGACAATTGGCTTGAATATGTCCAGGACGAGTATGAAGACAAAAGAGGCATTGATACTCAGGGCAGTCGACGCAACGATGTCCCAGACATCTGCAAGAAAAGCACACTCTAGAATACCTTGGGTCCTCCAGCCTAAGGGGTCAGTCTCGAATACCTTCCCTCCTAACGTGTTCTTTTGCCATGATGGCTCCGAAGATAGCGCTTTCCTTGGCAGTCAGAGGAGCTGATGAGGCTTCATGAGTGGGAGGAGTAGGAGCTGGTTGTGGGACGGGAGGAGGTACAGGTCGAGGAGGGGACGGTGGCACGGAGATCTCTAGTAGACATTGTTGTGAAGCGGCTAGTTCTTGGAGGTATCATCGCAAGTCCTCACAGAACTCGTTGTATCCCATTTGGAAGGCTAGGGCAGCGGCAGAACGACGGATGGCAGCTTGGATGGCTCGGGCACAGGTAACTGCACTGTTTGGCCAGCCGGGGGATCCAGGATCAATGATGGAGAGGAGTTCGTTTTGCCAAAGGATAAAGGTAAGAGCAGCGAATGGGGAGTCAAGGTCAATATAGTGTTTGATGGGACTAGCTAGCCGAGGGTCGTTGATATACTCCAGGAGGGCAGTCTCGTAAGTCTGCGGAGGTTCAGTGATATGAAGCCGATGGGCATAGATGGGGACATCAATGGAGACTATGGCGGAGGGATCTAGAGATCCGACAGGTAAAGGGGCAGGGACATTGTCTTCGGTGGCAAGGGACGTATGCCAAGTAAGAGGCTATGAGGGAGGAGGTGTAGGAGGATTGGGAGCTTCAGGGGGTGGGAGCGACGAAGGACGAGGGCAGTTCAAGGTCATCGGAGGAGTAAAGCTCGGGAGAGACGGCAGGGACATTGTAGATATCTGCAACACCCAAAGAAGGAGAAAGTACTAAAGTAGAAACAGATAACGAGGAAGGAGAAGAAACAGAATCAGCTAACGTAGTAGAAGAGGCAATGGAAGAGGCAGAGGTAGGACGAGGACGAGGATATTCAATAGCCATGGGTTTATCTTTTACGAGTGTTGGTGCGAGTGGTAGGAGGGGAAGGAGCGTGGGAAGGGAAATCTGAGGGATGAAGTCTTTCATATTCGTCCAGAGCAGACTTGGCATTTTTCAAGTTCCGTTCTGGTTGCCATGAGTCTTCATCGGCAGTGTATCCTTTCCATTGGATCAGGTATTGGCGAGCTGTCGGCTTCCCATGATGTCATAATATCCGCTCCACCTCCCATTCTTCTTCGCCATCAATCAGCTGTGGAGGTGGAGCTGGGAAGTTCAGGCCGTGGACGGTGTTTTCGCGATAAGGAGATAAGAGGGAAGCATGGAACACGGGGTGAATTTTCCATGTTTTAGGGAGGCAGAGTTGGTAGATGATTGGGGAAAGAACCTTGGTGACTTCGAAGGGTCCTTCTCTTTTGGGGGTGAATTTTGGGTTGACGATGGAGCATTTCAGGTTCCTGGCTTCCAGCCATACCTTATCTCCTTTGATAAAGGGGACAAACTTTTGTCGAGTGTGGGAGGCCATGACCTGTTGGGCTAGCTCGTGAGCAGCTAACGCCTCGTCTCTGGCAGCAGAGAGCTCCTTGAGACGTGATTCTACTGCAGGAATGTTGGTCTTGGAGATAACTGTGGGAAGGGCACGTGGTTCGAAGCCTAGCATAAGGAAGAACGGAGATTTGTTGGTGACAGAATGAGGACGGTGATTATGTGCAAATTCAGCGTGGGGGATCATTTCAGACCATGAGGTAGGGTTGTTTCTACAGAAGATTCTCAGATAGGTTTCTACCTCTTGATTGATACGTTCGGTCTCTCCATCGGACTGAGGGTGATACACAGTGGACAAGGAAAGGTCATAGTTTAGGAGTTGTCCGAGTTCTTTGGCGAATGCAAATGTGAATTGTGGTCCGTGATCAGAGATAATTTTGTCGTAGAGACCGAAGTGGAGGTATACTTTGTGAAAAAAGAGGGTGGCAATCCCTTCAGTGGTAGCGGTTTTCTTAGTAGGGCAAAGAATTACCCCCTTCGTAAGCCCATGGTCGACCACGACCAACAAAGAATCAAAGCCATCGGAGAGTGGGAGGTCAGTGATCGAATCACAGGACACTTGCTGGAAAGGACGGGAGGACTTGGAGGGAATGGGGGTTAGGGGAGGGACAGTAGGGTGAGTATTCGTTTTGTTCTGCTGACAGACAGAACATCCTTCGACGTATTTGCGTACATAAGTTGCAAGGCCAGGCCACCAGAACTCCGAGGACACTAATTGACAGGTTTTAAGGTAGCCCGGGTGATCAGCAGTGGTGTGATCATGTGATCATTCTAAGATGGAATGTCGAAGGGTATCATCAGGGGGAACATAAACGCGTCTTTTGTAAGTAAGGATACTGCCATCGTACTTCCAGTCAACCATGCAATGATGAATAGTGGCAGGTAGATCGGGGGAGAGGGCGAGGACTTTGGTTTTAACCAAAGGATTGTCGAGAAAGGCTGAAGTGATGTGGCGAGTGAGGGTGGTGTCCACAAGGTTTACAAAAAGGGATGGAGGTAGGAGTGTAACGCCTTCGTTGTCGGAGGTGTCAGAGGAGGGGAATAGATCGGGTCAACGAGATAAGGCATTGGGGCCAGCGAGGAGTTTTCCTGGGATATGAATAATTTTCAGATCAAAGTCGGCAAGGTCAAGGAGCCATCTGGCTTGTCATCGATTGAGATTTTGGGGGGCACGGAAGTAGAGGAGATTCTTGTGATCAGTGAAGACTTGGACTGGAAATGAGGATCCATGAAGGTAGTGTCGCCAAGTTTTCAGAGTGCGGATGATGGCAAGGAGTTCATGGTCATAGATATCGTAGTTGCGCTCGGTGGAGGAAAAGGAGGTGGACATGTAGGAGCAGGGGTGCCAATCACCATTGGAATCTGTCTGGAGAAGTATCGCCCCAGAAGCAAATTTGGAGGTGTCAGTGGTGATTGCGAACAGTTTTGCAGGGTTGGGCAGCTGGAGGACGGGTTTCGACAGGAAAAGCTCTTTGAGGAATTCAAAGGATCGTTGACAAGTGGGAGTCCAGGACCAAGGGTGATCCTTCTTTGTGAGGTCAATGAGGGGGTGAGCTACTGAGGAGTAATCAGGGATGAAGCGACGGTAGAAGTTGGCGAAGCCCAGGAATGACCAGACTTCTTTTAGCTTGGTCAGGACAGGCCACTTCGCAATGCCATCTAGTTTCACAGGATCCATGGTGAGTTGTCCGGGTTGGATGATCATTCTGAGGTATTCTACTTCGGAAGTGGCGAACTGGCATTTTTCCAGTTTGAGGTGTAGATCAAGTTCTGTCATGTGCTGGAGCACCCATTTGGTGCATTCCATGTGAGTTTGTTCATTGGGAGAGAAGATCAAGAGATCGTCCATATAGATGACTAGCCACCCTTCAGTGATCATATCGCGAAATGAGTCATTCATGAATCGTTGGAAGGTTGCCGGGGAATTGGTGAGTCCAAAGAACATCTGTGGGTGATGAAGGCGGCTTTCCATTGGTGACCGTCTTTGATGTGGACATTGTTATATCCCCATCAGACATCAAATTTGGTAAAGACTTTAGCGTCCTTGAGTTTATCAACAAGATCGGAGATCAAGGGCAAAGGGTATGCGTTGTGAACTGTATGTTCATTCAGGTAGCGGTAGTCTTGGCAAGGGCGAAGCTTGCCATCCTTCTTTTTAACAAAGAAGGGGGAGGCTTGGGGGGAGTTCGATGGGTGGATCTTTCCAGCTTTGAGGTTCTCTTCCAAAAAGTCCTCGGTAGCTTTTCGTTCATCAGGGGATAGAGGGTAGACTTTACTGATCTTTGGGACAAAGGTATTGTCAAGGTTTATTTTGTGATCATAAGGTCTGGAGGGAGGAACATGGTCTGCCGCTTCTTTAGTGAACACGGATTGGTATTTGGAGTACTCAGGTGGGAGGGTGGTCTTTGGTTTGGCTGCTTCAGCAGCCATGGCTAGTTTGGTGGCAGTGGTAAGGCGGGCGATGGTAGTGTTCAGAAGGAACCGGGATCCACAGCGGATGATCCAGTGGAGGGTACAGTTGTCTAGGGCTTTTTGGATGTACTGCGGTTCAGTTTCCTTGTCAAGGAAATCATAGAGTCGTCCATCATAGACAGTGTCGATATAATGGTGTTGGTAGGGAGGGTCAGAGGAAGGTCTGAAGAATCCGTTATGTCGTTGGGAATCTTCTACAAAGAGTCGGTTAAGCTCTTTAGATTCATCGCAAGATTCTGAGATGGTGAGGGTTTGTTTTGTCCAATCTATGGTGGGATTGGTGACACGGAGCCAGGGGAGTCCTAGAATGACATTTTCGCTGCTGCAGGACATGACATGGAAGGTGGTTCGTTGGGCGATTCCTTTGATCCCCGTAAATAGAGTGCAAGCATACTTGATTCCACCATTCTTGTTAGGGGTTTGGTCTATGTTTTGAATGGGGATGGGAACATCAAGTTTCGTCAAGGAGAGTTTGTGTTTCCGCACGAACTGCCAGTCTATGCAGTTAAGGTCAGCTCCACTATCTACAAGAGCTCGGGTGTCAACGGTTTTCATTGTGTGCATGGGTTCCAGGAGTTGCAAGGCAATACACATAGATTTCTTGGAACGAGATACAATTACAGGAGCACACGTAACTGGGGAGACTCGTGTCGTTCGAGGTCTCCGATTCAAAAACCCGATTCGAAAGAAAAGCCAACTTGTTTGACCGAGGTCCCTTCTTCTTCGTCGTCATCGTCATCCTCAATGTCTTTTAGTCCGGGAGGGGAGTTATCATTGTCTTTGACCTGTTGGACCTTTGTGGGTTTCAAGGGGAAGGTGGGACAAGCACCGCTAAGGTGTCCAGACTTCCTACAATGGAAGCAGAGTCCTTCTTTGTGACATTTCTCTCTTTCCTTCGCAGTGAGTTTAGGAACTCTTACTGCATTGACATCCATGGTGTCAGGGTCCTTCTTGGAGGAAGGGGTAGAGGCTTGTAGGTAGTTAGGGCGAGAGGGGTTCTTGTTTCATCAGGCAATTTCTTTGCTGCATTCCCATTGGGTTTGGAACGACACAGCTTTCTTGTACCAGTTATCGATGGCAGAGGGAACGGTATCCATCTGAAGTATTTGTTTCATTAGAGGAGGGGGAATGCCCGAGGCATAGTAGTTAATTAAGACATTTTGATCGGTGATCCCAGCGATAGCGACCTGGTTTTGGAATCTAGTGTTGTAGTCGGTGATGGAAGGGATGTAGTTCCCTTTTTTGTCCTTGGTCATACGAGTGGTGGAGAGCCATGTGACGGCGTTCCCAGTGGTATCATGGTGTTTGAACCCTAGTTCAAACTTTGCAACAAACTCGGCCATAGTCCCGAAGGTTTGTGCATTCAAGGCCTGATCTCTAAAGGTATCCGCCCAAGTCCGGGCAGATCCTTTGGTCATATAGGACAGGGCGAAGGCGATCTTCTTTAGATTGGAGTTGTAGACATCCTTGTTCACTTCTACATAGAATTGTATGGAGTGGAGCCAAGGGATAGACTTGGAGTAATCTCCATCAAAGGAGTCAGGGACGTTGAGACAAAGTTCAGTGGGTCTAGAAGTCATGGGTTTAGACTTAGATTTTGTGGGAGTGGATGGGGTGGCAGCAGGGACGGTGGCAGTGGCTATCGTGGAAAGAGAGACCGAAGGAGTCAATGGAGTAGGACATGAGACCAGTTGGGGAAAGGGGAGCAGGTCGTTGAGAAAGATGGTAGAGTGGTGAAGCCAATCTGCAAGAGCCGCAACGTGTTCCTGTTCAAGGAAGTGGGCGATGGGATCGTCCGTCTCAGAGGTTTCAGAGGCGTCTTTGAAAAGACCAGGGAGTTCCTTCTCCATCTCAGAGTCACTAAGTTTAGGAGTGGTACTTCGTCGTTCCCAACATGGGTTGACGAGTTCAGAGGTAGATGAGAGGTGTTCAAGGGGTCGATCAGTCGACAGCTGAGGTCATCTGACGGGTGGGGGTCTAGAGGACAAAATGGTTGCGACTTACACAAGGGTAATTGCAAGGGGAAAGTTAGACCTTTTGTTACGCTTGGCCCGGGTAAGGTCGAGTGTAGCCTCAAGGGTCAAGGGTTCAAGGTAGTCACTTGTCTCTGCGACGAGAACACTGCCTTTCACTACAGTGGGATCAAAGGGGTTCAAGGGTTCAAGGAGCACCTCTCATTGAGAGAAAGGTGCAAGTTCTCTGTAAGGAGCACAAGGGAGACGATGGAAGTACAAGGTCAAGATTGAGGAGGTCTAACTTAGGGTACAGGGTTTGTACTCGAAGGTTTATATACTTGGTGGAACAAACAAAGGTAAACATAGGTTGAGTCATAGGTTGTAAGACGAATGAGTCATACTGTGCGAGAAGGACGGAAGAATGAGTCATGAGGGAGTAAGCCTGATGACAAGCAAGTGCGATGGGGTTGGATAGGTGAGTCATCAGGGAAAAGAAACGTGTCCATGTACACAAATGTCTAAAAGGAGAACACAGAGAAAGAAAATGTAACACTCTGTAAGGAGCACAAGGGAGACGATGGAAGTACAAGGTCAAGATTGAGGAGGTCTAACTTAGGGTACAGGGTTTGTACTCAAAGGTTTATATACTAGGTGGAACAAACAAAGGTAAACATAGGGTGAGTCATAAGTTGTAAGACGAATGAGTCATATTTAGTGTTTCACAGGCCTGGCCTGGCCCAAAAGCCGTGGCTCAGGCCTGGCCTACAAGAGCTCAGGCTTAACAGGATTGGGAGCCCAAGCCCCCAAAAACAGCTCAGCCAGGCTTGAGGCTCGGCCAGGCCCAGGCCCCGGCTTCATGTAATCAGTGATATATAGCGTGTTAGAAGTAGGACATGTCAATAAACTCCCCGAAATCCAACTCTACGTCATGGCCATTGCCGTCCACTTGCTCCTGTGATCTGTGTTCACCCTCCTTGTCTGGCGTGATACCATCCACTGGCTCCTCCAGTGCCTCTGCTAACACTGACAGTTCTTCGTAGTGACAGAATAAAAGTTTGTGTCGGATTGAGCATTTAAGACATTGTAAAGCTTTGACAATGTCTGCCTTCAGTCGATTGCGCCACTTGGTAATTGTGATACCTGCTGAGGAAAATGCACATTCACTTGAAACCGATGTAGCCATGACAGCTAAGTAGTCGCAGGTGAGTGAAGCCCATATGTGTAACGCGAGGTGTACCCGAGAGGACGTAGGCAACACGAGGTATACTCAAGAGAGTGTTCAACTAAACCCAAGAGAGGCGGACACTCACGAAGAGGTACCACAGCATCTCTCCTAGCAAGCTTAGTGTGAACCGAAGATTGAGGACAAAGGACGAAGACGAGGGAGCACACTGGTCTCAAGAATTACTCGAGGACAAAGGATGAGTACGACGAAGACTAATGGACTGAAGAAGAGGGACTTAGGACTAAGAGATTTGAGGATCAAGGACGAAGGACGTTGGGTAAGACTGAGGACAATGATGAGGAACTCAGAGGACTCGAGAATCGCTCGAGGACAGAGAAGGGCTAGCACCAAGTGCGTAGATTCAGAGTGAAGGATTATAATACAGGCGATCTGGTATATAAGTGTTCTAGTCGTGGGAGAATGGAACACTATGGAATGTGATGGGACAAGGGGGAACATCGCCGTCATGAGAGAGACAGCTGCGGAGTTAATCGTCCAATGAGAGAGCAAAGATAAGGCAAAATAAAAGAAGGAACTGTAGGGTCGAGTCATCTACCTTGGAAAGGAAATGACAACACGAGGAAGTCATTGGAAGGGGAAAGGTGAGAAGACGAGACAACAGTTCAAGATACTACTCAGGGAAAGAAGTAAGCCTGAGGGATAAAGGTATGAGTTATCACCCGAAGGAAACGTTGATAGCCTCAAGAGAAAGTCGTGGTTGACAACGAGAAGAGGGAGAACTAAAGGGAATAATGAGAGAAGGGTCCCCAAGAGAAAGAAGAAGAAAAGAATCGTAACACAATGCCATCAAATGCTTAGGCACTAAATCCTCATCCCCTCGATCATTGAACATCAGTCCTGTCGAAACCATTGCCCACCTTGACCCTGAACCTACCTCAGAACTCCATGCCTACTTCGATCACCTTCGTAACTCTGGAGTCAATGAAGACTCAATCACCCTTGTCCTGAAAACCGCATTTAGAACCCCCATGACCAAGCCCACCTCTGCCATTGACACTTACCTTGACAAACTTTGCACCTCTGAAAAGGACCTTACCTCAGGCCTTCGAAAGTTGAGAATGTACCTTGAGAAACCAAAGCCGGCTTCTACCCTTGACGCCTACTTCGATAAACTTCGTAACTCTAGGACAGACGATGCTACTATCCTCCAAGTCTTAAAAACCCTCTGTGAACCTGACAAAGAACCCTCTGATGAAGAAGTTGCCGCCCTTGCTGTCCAAGACTTCTTGACGGAAAAGAACCCGTCCACACCCTCTCCTCCCCATGTCCTTGTTGGATTACCCAACCAAAGAGCTCTCCGCTTACCCATTTGTCTCCAAGTCGGTTCAAACATCGTCAAGACTGTTGCTCTCTTAGACTGTGGAGCAACTGGCAACTTCATTGACCCTAGCCTTGTCCCCACCCTTCGTATGGGAATCAAACGTATCCAAAAACCTCTCATGGCCTATAATGTAGATGGCTCTCCGAACAAAAAGAGAGCTATCAAATTTAGGATCCGAGCTAACGCTCAAATCTCCTCGTTCAACGACCGTCTCGACCTCATGGTTGTCGCCCTCGGCAAGCGACAGATCATTCTAGGAATGCCCTGGCTAAAACAATGGAACCCTACCATCAATTGGATCCATGGTATGGTAAGTATCAACAAGGAAACTCCATCCTGGGACACTGTGGTACCTCTTTGTGAGTGTCCGCCCCAGGATGAGATTAACAAAGTAACTCTCTTGACCCAGCTGGCTCAACAGGTGGCCAAACTTGAACATGAAATCCCCACCTGGTGCCAAGACTACGAAGATGTGTTCTCTGAGAAAACGTTTGACACACTCCCACCTCATCGACCCTATGATCATACCATCGAACTCAAACCCACCTTCGTCCCAAAGATTGCCAAAGTCTACTCATTAAACCCCGCTGAGAAGGAGGCATGCTGCCTCTTTGTCAAAGAACATTTAAAAACTGGTCGCATTGTCCCATCCAAGTCCCCACAAGCTTCCCACTTTTTCTTTGTACCCAAGAAAGACGGTTCTCTTCGCCTGTGTCAGGACTATCGTTACCTCAATTCATTTACCATCCGCAATGCATATCCCCTTCCACTCATCTCTGATCTCATCGATGACATGAAGGACTTGACCCTGTTCACTAAGTTCGACATACGATGGGGATATAACAACATCCGAATTCGAGAAGAGGACCAATGGAAAGTGGTGTTCATCACCCCGCTTGGACTTTTTAAACCCACTGTAATGTTCTTCGGCTTCAACAATGCTCCTCCCACATTCCAGGCTTTCATGAATCATATCTTTGCCGATATGCTTGCAGAACGTTGGTTGAAAATCTACATGGACGACTTAGGCATCCATACCAAAGACGACATAGAACTCCACCATGATTGCACATGCCAAGTCTTACAACGACTCAGAGAACACCACCTTTCACTCAAAATCTCCAAATGCTCCTTCGACACCCCTCAGATGGAATACCTTGGCATGATCATCGGTCAAGGACAACTTGAGATGGACCCTGTCAAACTTGCCGCCATCAAAGACTGGAAACCCCCCACATCCATCAAAGGAATCCGCAGTTTCCTCAGTTTCACCAACTTCTATTGGAAGTTCATCCCCAATTTCTCTAATATTGTCGCTCCTCTCGTCCTCCTCACTCGCAAAAATGAACCTTGGTCATGGACTCCACTTCAAGAAACTGCTTTCCGATCCCTCATCACTCAATTCTGCTCCGCTCTAGTCCTCGCCCTCCCTGACACGTCTTGTCCTTTCTCCATCATGACCGATGCCTTTCTGATCGCCTCTGGAGCTGTACTCCTCCAAGCTGATGTCAATGGTGACCTCCATCCCTGTGCCTACTTCTCAAAAACCTTCTCCCCCGCTGAATGTAACTATGACATCTATGACAGAGAACTCCTGGCCGTCATCCTTGCTCTTGAAGAATGGCAACAATACCTCCTTGGAACTTCACACCCTGTCACGATAATCACAGATCATAAGAACCTCTCCTTTGTCAAAGACCCCCGCAAACTCTCCCGTCGTCAAGCCTGCTGGTCCCTTTTCCTCCTCGACTTTGACCTTGTCTGGAAAGTAACCCCTGGAACCCAGATGGGCCCAGCTGATGCTCTTTCCCGAAAAGACTCCATCGACACCTCCTCTGACAACTCTGATGCAGCCATTCTCCCTGATCCTGTCGTCATTAATGCCCTCGACTTAAAACTCTTTGACTACATCCAATCCTTGTCCTCGTCTGACCCACTCATCCTTCGTGCACTCAAAGCTATGGAAGAAGCAACACCTTTGTTCCCTCATTCCTCACTCTAAGATTGGTCGTTTGATAATGGCCACCTCTTCTACAAAGGTCATTTATATGTTCCACCCTCATCCTGATCTACGCTTCTCCATAGCATTCACTCTTCCCCCACCACTGGCCATGCTGGTCAATTCTGCACGAAAGCAATCCTAGAACTAGACTTTTGGTGGCTTGGACTTAGTACCTTCGTCAAGAACTTTGTGGCCGGCTACGCTGTATGTCAACAGTCCAAGGTCAATACTCACCCCACTGTCGCTCCCCTGAACCCAATCCCATCATCATCGTCTTTGCCATTTCGACAAATCTCTGTCGATCTTATCACAGATCTCCCTTTGTCCTCTAATTTTGATTCTATTATGGTCATGGTTGACCATGGCCTTATGAAGGGGGTAATTTTCATCCCTTGCAACAAAACCATTGACGCTGCAGGAGTTGCCAAACTTTTCTTCGACAATGTATTCAAACACTTTGGTCTTTACAATTCTATCATCTCGGATCGTGGCCCACAGTTTGCCTCTGCGTTTGCCCTAGAACTTGCTCATCTCCTCCAGTACGACATTCGACTCTCCACTGTGTATCACCCCCAGACTGATGGCCAAACTGAACGAACAAACCAAGAACTTGAAACCTACCTCCGTATCTTCTGCGCCAATAATCCCCATTCCTGGTCGGAATTCCTCACTACTGCCAAATTCCATCACAACTCCACCCCTCATAGCTCCACTAAGACATCTCCGTTCTCTCTCCTCCTTGGTTATGAACCCTGCTCATTCCCTGCCCTGGGTAAAACATTCATCCCCGCTCTGTCTGACAGATTGATCGCCCTGTCCAAGGCATGAGAAGAAGCCCTTGCCACACATGACTCCACTCGTTTGGCGATGACTCGTCACTCTACCCGCTCATTCTCCCCTTGGAAAGTCAGAGACAAGGTATGGCTGGAAGCCACCAATCTTCGGATCCCTCACCCCTCCAGAAAACTCGCCCCCAAACAACATGGACCTTTCGAGATCTCCCAAATTATCTCTTCCCTCGTCTACCGTCTCAGACTACCTCCTTCCTGGAAAATCCATGACACATTCCACGCCTCCCTCTTATCTTCTTTCAAACAAACAGAAGCACATGGACCTTCCTTTCTTGAACCACCTCCAGATATTATTGATGACGAAGAAGAATTTGAAGTGGAGGCTATCCTATCACACAAAGGCCACCATGGCAACTATCAGTATCTGACCATATGGAAGGGATACTCTCGGTCCGAAGCCACATGGGAACCCGAAGAAAATCTCCGTCATGCTCCCAGGATCCTTTCCACTTATAAACGCTCCCACTCCCTGAAATAACTTGTCTCTCCCCTTCGTACATCCCACTCCCTTTCCTCACTCACTCGCACTCAGCTCGAATCAGTGAAAGTCATAGCGTGCTGCTGAGCGCTGCTACCTAGTACCTGATCCTCTGGCAACGCGCTCTTCGTCCTGTTTCTCTCCTTGCTTTCTCTTCTATACTGGTCTAACGGTTCTCTCAATTACCTTTCCCTTCGAAATCAAAGGAAGTCTCCTTAGCATGTATAGTTTTGTTTACTTCTATGTCTATTACTCTTCGATCTCGCTCCTCTACCATGTCAGACCCATCGCCTTTACGTTCTTATCCTGTTCAACCTTCTTTGCTTCCGCCTCATCTTTTGCCAATTCTCTATTCGGCCATCCTCTCTGATCCTGCCCTTTGGTGTATCATTCCAGAGGATTCTTTGTATCGAGACGATGACATTTTGTGTCATCTCATTGGATTATTTCACACTGTGGTGCGCATTCAAAACCTTCACTTTCATTCTGCCCCACAAAACCTACCCCCTTCTTTTGGAGTTCCTCTTCATGTTGCAATTGGGCAGCTGTCTGAATGGGTCCTAGACCTGTTAGTACTTAACCATTTTGCTGACCTCATACCTAGACTTCCCATTCGACTCGTACTTCTGACCTTTCTTCCCATCTTTTTGTCTTTAAACCCACAGGAATGAGACTTTTACCTCGAAAACGTTACCTCTCATCTGGAAGGTGGTCAAGTTGCTCAATCGCCTATCCCTGAACCACCCCTCCCAGTTCCAGCTCCTCTTTCTCCTACTATGTCCATGACTCGCACCTTAGTGGAACGCCTATCCTCTCCTCCTCCTTCCTCATTGTCCTCAAACTCAGACACAATTGATATAGGACCTATATACTTCGACATGCCTCCTCCTCCTCCTGACTCTGCCCCCGATCCATCTCTGTTAGCAAGAATGGCTGATGCAGTAAATGGCGCCTCCGCCTCTGATGGCTCTTCCTTCATTGACTTCACCGCCAAAGCTTGAGTTCGGGCTCTGTACAAACATCTTGCTGATGGACGTTTGATACTTGACTCTCCCACCCAAGTCCTGGAATCTTGGTTTGTTCTCCAAGATGCCACTCCTTCTACGGTGTGTTTTTATTGCCATCGTACGGGCCATTATCGAGTCGACTGCCCTCAATATCACTGCCCTCGTTGTGGCACTCCTGCTCCCGGCCATAGAGCTATCCTTTGTCTTCAATCCTTCTGCAACTTTTGCCACCACTGGGGTCATGGACCATGTGTATGTCCTAGCAGACTTTGTGCTCTCTGTAACGGTGAAGGTCATGTCGCTGATGACTATCCATATGCCGCACATATGTCTGGACTTTTTGCTGAGGAAGTTGCTGATGTTTACGAAGAGGATAATTGAGCTGGTAACTCAATTGTACAAAGGGGGTAATGTTACGATTTTTCTCCCTTCTTCATCATCTCGTTCCATTCTTCTTTCTTTTGCGTCACTTACATTGACTTACTTATGTAAACTCCTTTTGATTGGACGATTAGCTCCACAGCTGTCTCTCTCACGACAGCGATGTATCCCCTTGTTCCATCTCATTCTATGACATTCCATTCTCTCATGATAGGAATGCTTATATACCATTTGCCCTGTACTTTTATCCCTTACACTGAATCTATGCCATCCTGTGTATTCATTCCTTGTCCTCGAGCAATTCTTGAGTCCTCTGAGCTCCTCGTTGTTGTCCTCAGTCTTGGTCAACATCCTTTGTCCCAAACTCCTTGGATCTCTTAACCCCAAATCCTAGTTCATTGTCCACGATATTTGTCATACTCGTTCTCAGTTCTCGAGCGATTCTCGAGACCGTGTGCTCACTTGTCATCGTCCTCTGTCCTCTGTTGTCATTTTGCACTTAGCTTGCTAAGAGAGATGCTGTGGTACCTCTTCATGAGCGTCCACCTCTCTTGGGTTAAGTTGAACGCTCTCTTGAGTACGCTTAGCGTTACAGAATCCCCATGCCACGATCTGGACTTTGTAGCGTTCTACCTTTCCATTTTCGTCATACTTGATCCTGAATACCGGTTTGGAAGTGATCGGTTTGACACCTTCTGGTAATGGGACTGTTTCGTACACATGATTTGCATTGAGGTTTAGTAACTCTTCCTTAACAGCTGATTTCCATAAGTCAGCATCTGATCACGTGTAAGCTTCCTTTATGGAATTTGGTAGTTTATCTCCAGAAGGTCCGTGGGCGATTCCAGCAAAGATCCGCTCTTGTAAATCATCCTGAATGCTGTAGAAAGCTCCAGGAAGTTCTGGGGTATCAG
>JBBPUG010000850.1:0-14753 GCA_038094535.1 Tubosaeta aff. alveolata | reverse complement strand
CACCTGTGATGAGACGGTACTCACGTACCACCTAGGACTCTAGAGGCACAAGACGAATTCGTGCAGCTCAAATCTGCTCAGATCTTGACTATACTCCTCAGCTCCGAGTCCACCCCGCTCCAACACCAGCATCTCCAACCCTTTTTGAGGATCCTCGCCGCCCTCATTCAAGGCCAATCTCAAAACAAGCGTGATGTAGCTGTACAATGCCTCGAAGCCTTGTTGGCCCGTCCAGATTGCCGCAGAGCAGTCTGGGCTATTTCAGGAATCATTGCCGGGTCTGTTGCCATGCATGTATTGCATTTATTTTTCTCATTCCCCACCAGGTTGGTAGACATCCTTCGTCATAAACCAACCCCCCAGATGAGCTATCAAGTCATATTCTGCTTGTGGCTCTTGACCTTTGAACAAGATGTTGCTGTGCAGATCAACAAGTGTGTGACTGTGTACTCATGCCTAGATGATTATCGAGCGTTGCCCACAGGAAATTTGATATTATACCCCTCTTGATCTCGGTCGCTCAGGCAGCAGCAAAAGAGAAGGTCATTCGCGTGATTATTGCCACATTCCGGGTATGAGTCCTTCGTGTCGCTTACATCGATCACTCACGTCTCCCCCAAGAATCTGATCGCGAAAGCACCCTCTGCTAATTTACCTGCCATGCTCGTCGCACAGCTGCTTCCCTTCTCCAAGAACCTTTCCACGCGTAAATTTTCCGATGAGGATATTCTTGAAGACGTTCACTTTGTCCGAGACGAATTGGAGCGTAATTTCGAAAGTTTGACGTGAGTAACAAGGTGGAGCACGATCGTTCTTGTTGACTCTGACTCAAGGACCTACGATGAGTATATCTCCGAATTGGCATCCGGTCATCTGTCCTGGACGCCCGTCCACGAGTCCGACGACTTTTGGCGGGAAAATGCGTCCAAGCTGAATGAGAAGGACTATGCGCAACTCAAGTCGGTCTTAATCTGTGTGGCGGACTCAACTAATTATTTTTAGGACTCTTATCCACCTATTGAGTAACGAGGATCCCGTCGTACTCGCTGTTGCAGTGCATGATCTCGGACAGTATGTCAAGCATTACGAACGAGGAAAGAAGTAAGTCATTCCTATCTGAATCAATCCCACCAGATCGACGTCGCATTCCTAGAGTTATCACAGACCTGGGTGCCAAAGCACGCGCGATGGAGCTCATGACACACCCAAACCCAGACGTGCGTTACCGCGCACTCGTCTCTGTCCAGCAGCTTGTCAGTCAGCCTTGGATCGCCGTATGACAGACGGGTTGTATACAGTGCATTGTAGAGTAGGCTATGAACGCATGTCACGGTTGGACCCATACCTCGGCAATGACATCCAGTTCCCGCAACACGCGGGGCTCCTTGACACCGTATGTATCTGACTCTCCGTCCGAGAGATGATCGTCAACGAGCAGGAGGCGCAGACCACCCACGCGCACGAGCCCAGTGCGCAACGGCAAAAACGTAAGCTCAAACGCCTGGCCCGCTTCGACACGCTGCGGGTCCGTATCCTCCGCAGCAAGATCGATGGGCTCGAGCGGAATTGCGGACGGCCCGAGGAATACACACGAGCCAAGCCTGGCGTCCCGCGCGCGGTCGGGGGTCTCAAAGTAAGGCGGGGGGAGCAACAGCAGCGGGTCGCTCGGCGCCCGGACCAGGGTCTGCGGTGACGCCACGAGCGTCTGGTCGCTCGCCACGCTCGCCTGCGCCGAGCTCGAGATGGCAAAGGTGTACGACGAGAAGCGCGATGGCGGGGAGCTCGCGGCGGTATCGGACGTGGTCGGGGCGGGGACGCGCCGGGGTGAGAGGTGTTGTACCGCGACGCGCACGCGACGCCGCCGACCGCGCGGGATCGTGGCGCCGATGCTGAGCCGCAGCTCAAGCGTGAATGGTTTCGCAACCCGGGTATCTGTCGCGCGACGCACGACGACGAGGTCGACGTCCAGATCTAGTGCGGGTTCGGGGATTATGAGCGGTTGGGGCGTGGTGCTGGACATGGACGTGGCGGGGGAGAGCGGACGTGGCGTGGGTACCGGTGTTCCAGGCTGGGCTCGGGGGCGGAAGGGAGAGCTGGATCGGATCGTACCAGGGGGAGGTGAGTTAGGTCTGGATGCAGGAAGCTGAGGAGAACGGGGTCGTGACGGACTAGAGGGTGTTTGAGGCACGCGTTGAAGGTAGGGCGGGATAGCACTTGGAGGTTGTGATAGTATCGGAGGCGGCGGCTGTTGCGCACCCAGGATCCTGCGCGAAAGCATCTACGGGTGCATATTGGGCATTCATGTAGTGAATCACGAAAGACGAATGAGCGGTGCTTACAGAAGTTAGAAGGCGTCCTGGTTCACCAAACTTAGAGCGCCACGAGATATCCAGTCGCCCAAGGGGAATCACGGCCCCAGGTGGATGTACTACCAGAAACGTTGATATGTTTGTGGGGGAGAGGATGTAGATGTATTGTCGAATGGCCTGCGGCTGAATGAGCGCCATGGAGCCTGTAAACAGATGCTGCGAGGCCTGTGTGCTGTCATCGGAGGTGTTTGGACTAGGAAGTTGGTTCGCATCCATTGCTTGCCATCCCTCTGCACACTCGAATTCCATCCGATCGAACCACAAGGTTTCCTGTGTCATGTTTTGGACATGGACTTCGAGGAACACTTTCTCGCGTTCAAGCGGATCAAGAAGGGCAGAAGGGGATTTCGGAGCGTGGACTTTCGTCTTGACGGACAAAGGATTTGTGACCTGTCTTGTCGTCAAAGACCTGAATCCACATAAATATGCACAGATTGACACACTGAAAATTTGTAAAATTTGCGAAAGCTCTGCAAGCTCGGATCGTCCGAACCCTCCACCGGTCCCGGCGCATAATGATATCCAGGTGGAAGTCGATACGTGACCGTACACGCCAATACATGTTGACCAAGCTCCTTCACCTCATGATGCACGACATGCTCTAACCCATCCCCTGCCACGAGCGTGCACTCCGTACTGCCGAGTTCGCACAAGAGCGACTTGGAAGTTGCGGTCTGCATCTCCAGACGAACCTGGATGCCTTGGACCAATGCATGCGTTTCATTGTTGACGGAAAAGCAGCAAGAGAATGTTTCCCCGAGCTGGATCGCACCGAATGCGGTGGGGAGCGTGAGGAATTCGGAGACGTGTGTGAGGTCACGCAAGGTCTTGGGGTGACCCGGGAGCGGTGTCATGCCTTGGAGAGAAAGGATAGATGCAGTAGAGTGGGCGGAGAAGGATGAAGAGCTGGAGTAGAAGGGCTCCCAAGCGGCTGCGAGCCCAGGTCTCTGCGAGCAATAATAAGTGCATGTAAGGATGACTGAAGCGACTAGCACGCACAGATACCCTCATCACCTTCAAAGATAGAAGGTGACCTTGTCCGTCGGCGCCTGCCATGGTCAGTAGAAGAGCTGCTGCTAGGTTGATCAACTCAGATCAATAATAGTAACTGAAGGTGTTGTTTGTCTTTGTTATATTTCGAAGCTCCCGCCTTCCATAATTAGCTACCAAGTTGTATGAACTTTTAGGAAGTGGAGATATTGATGAATCTGACTCATTATATTTTCGTACTAAAACCTATGACCCGCATTGGCCGTATCTCGGACTCGTCATCCCACACCCCCGTTTGCAGCCGTCTCAAGATCGAGGAAAGATATGGCTGCCTATTGTGCTCGCGTTTTTGATCCCCATATTTGCTGCAAAGATCAGTCTGGGAAAAAAAGAATCTGTACCATCCCCCAACTGCGGGACGACATTTATTAGGGAGAAAGAATGACCAACGAAGCATATTTGCGTCGCACACTGCGGATGTATCTTTTCAACTTGCAGTTCTAACCGAAAGGTACACTTGAAGTTGGTCCTTACTGCGTGAGTGTAACAACCTCATCAGACACATTCCCATTGTGCTACGACAGCCTCAGCCTTCACGGTCGCTTTTTCTTCCACTTTTCTCTCATTCTACAAGGTGTGCGATGAGTGTGCGCTCGACTGTACCTTGCAGACTCGAGGTGAATTCCGTTGCGTGGAAATTCCGATTGGCATCAAATGATTTTTTTTCTCGCAGGCTACCCCGAATTTGATCCTGCGCACCTGAAGATGGAAGAGAAGGCCCTTGCGTCTCCACCATACGAGGCTCGTGTTGCGCACGCGTAAAGCCCCTCGACTGTACGTCACCGTACGAGCAGATTGCCTGGCAAGTCTTGATGTGTTTGAGTGACAATTCCAAATCAGAGTGATGTGTGTGATATGATGCTACTGCGACGCGTTACGCGCAAATAATAATAGTCCTCCACGCCTTTCAAGTCCCCTTGGCCAACGTCCTCTTCAAGTCTACATTCTGCTTCTCCAACGTCTGGATCTTCGCCTGCGCTTCGTACATCTTTTTCAACAGGTATCTCCGCCTCTCCATTGACGCTCGCCTGCTCCTCCATAGCGACTGGAAATACCTCTCAGGACCAGCAATTTCCTGGAGCGTGGCAAGTTCGGCTTCGCAAGCTTTGATTGTGGTCTCCGCACCCGTGATGAGCTTGTCGTTGACCGCCATGTCTTGCGTTGCACGGAAGACAGGATCTATGCCCGAGTCAGCAAGATGCATTCGTGTCAAGCGAAAGAACCTGCCATTGACGAGTCTATCAAAGACACATTTGAATACAGGTTTCCCTGGGCGTATGGTAGAAGCTCGACCTAATCGCAATTAGCCAGCATGCCTCGAGCTGAGGAATGTAGCTCACCGTTCGAAGTTCCGATAGAGATCAACTCTGCATGTTCCATAGAGCGCAGAGCGAGTTCATCTCCCTTGAACGGAAAGTTTGCCAATACATCGTAATATGAGAGCTATACGTTGATTAGCGTTGTCAGACGGTCGATGAGTGGATACTTGCTTCTGCTTTCCGCGCGAGCTGTTTAATCACGGACCAACTTTGTTCACGTGTCCACGGCAGAGACTTGGCATCTTCGATGTCCTCTCCAAAGGCATTCTTGCGCAACTCCCCGACGCTGCGAGAGATGATGTCTTCCACGGCGTCCTCGATCGCTTGCCCGCTCCGGACTTTATGAATCAGCTTGAGGGCACAGTCAATATAACCTTCGAATTGGAGGGGCGGATCCACTGACAATCTCGAGATCGCTGGCACGACCACCAAGGTATCCAATGCTGGCTACTTCAGGTGTAGTCAGCTCAGCAGTTAATCCAGCATCACGTAGGCGTTGTTTCACAAACGCGAGGGAGCTGCTAGAGTCTGCATCGTACAATGGGATAGAGTTCAAAGGCTTCGAGGGAAGTGCTAATGGGAATGTCAGGCAAGCGTTGGGTTACTGATGACAGTCATACCTCGTGCGATCAACTTTGCATTCTCTCTGTTGTCGCTCACAACGACAACATGCGCAATCTGAAATAGGTCATTGAGGTATGAGAAATCGCAATCAATCACCTGCCTTGTTTTCAACCAGGGTCGCCGCCCATTGGCTAAGTGTTTTCTGTAGCTCTTCCCTGTAAATGCTACCACGTGCACCGTAGTGGTTGATTACCACGACGGGAAGTGCAGCGACAGCCTCAACTTCCTCAACAGACCTCTCCTTTCTCATGAGTTCGTACTCCACTTCTTTCTCTTTTTGAAGTTCTTGCATTGCAAAAGCACCGTCTCCCGCATTCAATCCGACGGCACTTTCTTCTTCCTCGAAGACCTCATCTCCCACGCCGAGCTCGGACATGATGCCGTTGCCGGCAACACAGTCTAACCTGCCGTCGTGCCAGATACCCAGGCGAACACGTGCCATACGGCGTTCTTCATCGATCTTGCATGATTCCGCATCGCGTTGGGCTTTGATTTCCTGTCGGGCAGCCTTGCGGAGAGATCGGTTCACATTTATGAGGGCAGACCCAGTCACTTCAAGGATTTGCTTCAACTGGTCTGGGAGCGAGCTACTGAAACCAGCTTTGGTTGTGTATTAGTGAATTGCTGGGCAATAGAAAGAGGGATATGAACCTTTTTGGCCAATGACTCCCATGCTCGCAATATCGATGACGTTGGTAAGGGAATTAAAGAGGGTAAAGATGGGTCTATAGCCTGTTTGCTGCGCTAGAGCAGCTACTAGTCTGGTATCAGAGGTGGCTTTGCTAAGCTCCGCACAATCGATGACTAGAGTTTTGCTAGAGATAACATATCTGAATTTTTCGAAAACATAATCAGAGAATCTACGAACCGGCCATTGTCCTGCAATAAGGTGGAAACCATATGCGACTTCCCGCTACCCTGTGGGCCGTGAACGAATGCAACGGTTACTGCAAAATCAGTAAGCGACAGCTTGTCCTCTGAATAATTGAACGGACATGGTGGGTCGGTTAAATAGCTTCTCAAGGCATTTTCTGCGTCTTTTCGCTCTTTCCATCCACTTAGGTCAGTCACTGGTATGTCTTCGGGTGCGGACAAGAGGGATAATCGGTCAAGGGCGTGAACACGTAACCACTTGAAGAAGCCATACTCTTTTGAAGATTCAGCCTACCCGAGCGCCAAACAACAAGGACAGGCGAACCTCTGTAATCAAACCAGTTCAACATCTTTCCCTCGATAGAGAATGCTCGAACAGGATCAAAAACCTTGCGCAAGGGTTTGACACGAGAAGAAACCATCCAGTTAGCACTTACAGTATACGTCAATGTGCCCAACAAGAAGAATAGAATGGGGAGGACTATTCTTGGATGACTAGTGAGCCAATCACGAATTGCATGAGCCTGAATAGGCCGCTGGTAAAGAATCTGCAAGCGAGTGGGTTGCGCGTCGTTCTGGAATTGATATCCGTGGAAGACATTCCGTGCGATAGCGGCTGAGCGGACGCGCACAAAGGAAATACCTGCGGAACGAAGGATTCCAGCGGGAGCGGGCTTCGGGGGAGTTAAGTCGTGTATGCGGCCATATGGCTGTTCACCGCGTGAGAATTGCCTCCATGAAAGCAGTAATTGGACAACTTGCACGAAGAAGTTCGTAGAGGACTTCTTCTTGGACATCGGGTCCCTCAAACGCGACTTTCACAAGAGGGGATGGGTACCTACTCATGTCCTGAGGATATGTTACGAGGGTAACCTGCTGTGGAACACAACGACACACCTCTGGCCACGGACGGCCTTTGACAAGCCAGACGTTGCCCCTGCCGAGTCCAGCCCAGGAGGGCATAGCATGCTCATCTGCTTCTGCACGTAGATGGCTCTCGATGTCTTTCAGTGCACTCTCCTTGTCACTAGCGTTGTATGCGAATTTGACAAAGACGCCACCATCCTTCTGGTATGGTTCAAGGGAAAGGACCTTGAATCCGTGTGTCTTGACAGCAGAAAGACGGGACTCTAGTTCTGCCAGCAGTGATTCTTCGCGAAAGATGCCGATAAAGTGGCGAATACTGAGACGTAGATCAGGAACGACAACATGAAGTCGGAGGGTGCATACTCCCAAATGCCAAGTCGAATGGGAAAGACGGAATCTACAAACAGCCAACCTTCCTGGGCAACTTTAATTGTATCCACCAGTAGCTGATGGTACGCACGTTGGCAGGTCGTGCAGCACTAGCTGTCCATTTACGCACTGTACCAGATCTTGTAGCGACCAGTAGTGTCCTAAACAACATGGATTGTCGGTGCCGGAGATGCCACAGCGTACAGTAAATCCACTGCAAATCGTGTGAAACATATTCCTCTTATGACTTCTTGGATGGTCAAATTGTTTTGCTCCTCCTCCACCACCACCCACGTACGCCCAGCCGTCTTGCTCACCGTCCACGGCAGCGATGAGCACTTATACCCAACAAAACCATACGGCTCCATTCATTCGCCCAAACTCGTTCTTTGGCACAATCAAAAACTTGGTTACTGCACCGCTTGCTTGGTTTGCGGGTTCAGAGGATGAGTTCGAGGATGCCAAAGGGAAGCGGAGAAGACTCCAAATCCCGTCTGAGGATGCGTTTATGGAGGATGTCAGTCAGCCGAGCAGGCCAAAGAGGATGAGAGTCGATTCCCCCGACAGAGCCCAGCCTTACCTCGACCCCCCAAAATCTGCGTTCACTCAGCCACGACGCTCATCCGCACAGCCTACGTCGGACGCCTTCCGCAGTGTGCCCAGGTCTCCTCGGAAAACGCATCATCCCCCATCAGCGTCAAATCAGTTGCCCCGCAGCCGACGTACTGTGTCTCCACTCCCTAGTAGCTCGCATTTGAAACCTCAGGCGATAACACGCACGATGTCTCTTGATCCACCTTCTCATGCGAGTTTTTCGTCTCGTCTACAGCCTGCTCCTACAATGCAGGATCTTCAATCGGAGTCAAGACGCGCAAGAGATTCCAAGGCTCCCAGTAGGGACGTATCCATGTCCCCAAGACATCTCCGCTTTCGCTCCTCGCTTACTCCTCAGCCATCTGGGACTGCCTTTGGCCCTGTAGTCCCACCACGTCGAGAGCGCGGCCCAGACGATCCACCACCTCTGGCAGCCCTAATGTCAAATCCAATGTTCGTCAAGCCGCCACCTGCTCAGAAACAGGGCGCTGCGGAACCTCCTAAGCAGATGACTCTAGGAACTTTAATGGACTCCCAGCGTACCGTTCGTCCCATGTTCTTATGTGATCAGGCCCGCTTCTCACCATCCTTTTCAGGCACGCGCACCGGTTCGTCAAAGCTCTATTTTGTTCGGGACGGGATCCATGACAGATGCTTCCGCATGTACGTCTATCACGTGATCGTACCATCACATGATCTTGATTTTAATGTCCAGCTGGACATACCTGGCCGGTCAACAAAGCTGAAATAGCTTTGCATGAATTGGAAGTATACAAGACTCCATTACTGCCCACACGGCTAAAGGGGGCAACCGCAGTTCCGGATATGTTCCTGTACAGGGAAAAGAAGCATATCACGCTGATGAACGATGACAGACCGGCCAAGCCTCGACTTGGGACGAAGAGTAAAGCGAAAGAGAAAGGGAAAAGGAGGGAGAGGGATACAATAAATGGAACGAAACCATACGCAGGAGAAGGTGGTATGAAAAAGTGGCTGGCAAGGCGGAAGAAGGAGGAAGAGGAAGCGCAAGAGAGAGAGAGAGCTGAGGCAATGGAAGATGAACGGGCAGAAGAGGAGAAGAAGCGCAAAGCGGAAGCAGAGAAGAAACGTGAGGAGGAACTGAAGGTTCCTCCTCCTCCTCCAGCTCCTGTCTTTGAGCCGAGAGTTTCCCGTGAAGGACCACTGAGCTCTTCATTGCGCGTGGGTCGCACGAGAATCGGTCGAAATCACATTGAGCGTCCTGTGTCGCGACGTGCCAAGTATTCTGCAGCATTTGAAGACGAAGACGATGATATGCAAGAGTCGCGCGTAGCAGAGCAGAAAACACTTGAGGAGGCTGCGAAGAACGTACCTGTGTTTGAGCTGCCCGTCGGGTTTACTTTTGCCAAAGAGGTGCGCTGTACCGCCAACCACCAATGAATTCGGTGTCTCACTCGTGTCTCTTAGATAACCATTGCGCATGACCTGAGCGACGCAAAGGAACCTCCAATTACTTCCCTTCCATTCTCGCTCACGAAGTCTGCACCCGCCCCCGCGCTTGAGTCTGAGTCTGAGGCAGCAAAGGTCGCTCCGGTTACAGTCTCTTCCACTCCGGCCCCGGTTCTGCCCACGATATCGCTCATACCTCCTACGCCTGAGGTTACTAAGGTTGCTTCAGTGGCTCCAACCCTTCCTCCGACAACAGCACCGATATTCAGTGTATCAACGCCTTCCGGGGTTCCCAACTTTTTTGCAAATTCCTCTGTCTTTGCCAAGTCAGCGATTCTATCAGTCCCATCTTTCCCCGTGCCCGCAGTGAAGGAATCAAGACCGGCCGAAGTTCTGACACCACTTTCACCCAAGGCGGCTGATACAACTCCGTTATTGTTCGGTGCACCACCCGCGGTTGCCCCACCTGCATCCGACTCTTCTATCATCTCTGGTGAACCTGAGTCACTGAAAGAGGGTGAGAAGATACTGGTAACTACTCCATCCCTGGCCCCGCCTTTCACATTCGGGGAACCTGTGAAACCGGCAGAACCTGCTCGAGTGCCTACCCCCAATCCACCGACACCACTGTCAGCAGAACCCACTAAACCTGCGGCCTCGGGTACACCTTTCGCATTTGGTGTTTCACCTCCTGTGTCATCACTAACGTCGGTCGCGGCAGAAACAAAGAGTGTTTTCACCTTAGATCGGCCTGCTGCCCCTGCGGCGTCGACTTCGACCCCTACGTCAGCAGCAGCGGCATCCAGTGTCGAGACACCTAAATCGCTGTTTGGCACACCTCCACCTACCACATCGTTCTCCTTCGGACGTCCCAGTTCAGCTTCGGTTGAGGAAAAGTCTGCGGTTGCCCCATTCCCATTTGGCACAGCTACGACAGAGAAGAAACCTACAACAAGTTTTCCCTTCGCTTCCTCGGCTACTTCAACTACGGCGCCTGTTGCTCCTCTTGCATTCAGTTTTGGTGGCGCTCCTAGTGGGACTGCCACATCAGATGTGTCCTCCAAGCCCTTCACACTCGGGCTAGCAGCGCCTGCGCGCCCTGTCACCCCTCCAAAAGTTGTCGAAGAGGTGACAATGGACGAGAGCCCAGCCAGAGATATGGTGGTGAACGGTGGCAGTGCCAAAGCACCAGAGAGGCCGACACTCAACTTTTCTTTTGGTACTCCCAGCGGCTCTGCGTTGTTTGCTCAGAGTCCGGCCACGACCACGGCCCCCTTTAGTTTTGGTGCCTCGGGTGCGACGATCAACCCCTTCGCGAAAGAAGATAAGAAAGAAATCAAGCCTACGGTCACGTTTAGTGGGTTCGGTGGAGCACCCCCAGTCAGCTTCCCATTTAGTCAAAAACCACCAGAGAGTCCGGCAGCCACTACCCCCACCACTGCCGCCTTTCAATTTGCACAACCTTCCCCAAGTGTCGCTCCCACATCACCATTCGCGTTTGGTGCTCCATCTACATCTGCAAATACTTTTGGACAGCCCTCCGCGGCGTCCGCGCCATCGAGTCCGTCGACATTCAATCGGCCCACGGCATTCAGCTTTGCGGCGCCCACCACGACGCAGCCAACGGCCAATCCGTTCGCCTTTGGAGCAGGGAGTCAGCCTGCTTCCCCCGCTACTGGTAGTACCACACTTCCATCTGGAACGACAGCCAATGCACCATTTACGTTTGGTGCAGGAGCAAATGCGACTGCTACACCTGGCGTTGGTTTTGGTGCATCAACGTCTGCTGCAGCGCCGGCGGGGACCTCATTGTTCACGATGGGATCTGCACCCCCTCCTGCTGAAGGCCCGGGTGGCAGAAGAATAAAAGGGCTTCCGCGGCGTGGGAGACGGCCGTAGCCCTTTGCGAACTTGGCGCGGTGGCCATTGGATGAACGTAACACACCGCGCAATTTCCTTCTCTTTTGGCTTTGAAAAATGGACACATGTTTTCCCAGCTCTCTCTGCGTTACCCTCAATCACATCGATGTTAACCATCGACGATCCGAGCCGCTGCCAGTTTTCCTTTTTGTAGGAATTTTTGGGGTTGTTCGCTTTGCATACTATACGTGGCTGACGGCCACTGCTAAGACTTGCTTGCACTCTTGATTTTCCATTTATCGCATTGGAATCCCTTGTCTGGTACTTACATACTTACAGAGGCTCAAGGCCTTGTAGATCCAACCGTTGCATCATTATCAGTCCCGCATACGTACCATCTTGTTGTTCTCATTTGTAGCTACAACGTTTAATATGCATTTTGCTGTCTGCTGTTCAAAGTGCCCTTATTAGCAGAACCTTCAAGTTGAATAGGCTTCACCATGCCTCGCGAGATTGTGACGGTTCAGTTCGGACAATGTGGAAATCAAAGTATGCACCTAACCACAACCTATTCATCCTTTTTATCGTTGAACGCGCCCTTCAGTGGGCGCCGTGTACTGGCAGCGACTCTGCGCCGAGCACGGGATCAACAAGGAGGGTATCCTTGAAGAATGGGCGACCGAAGGCGGCGACCGCAAAGACGTATTCTTCTACCAAGCCGACGACGAGCACTACATCCCCCGCGCCATCCTCGTCGATCTCGAGCCTAGGGTATGTCCTACCGCATCTCACCTCGCCGTCGGCGTTCTGACCGCGCGCCACAGGTGATCAACAACATACTGAGCTCGCCGTGGGCGAATCTGTACAATCCCGAGAATATATTCATGTCCAAGGACGGTGGTGGCGCGGGGAACAACTGGGCGCATGGGTATGCCTCGGGGGAGAGGCTGTACGAGGAAGTGATGGAGATGATTGATCGGGAGGCCGAGGGAAGCGATTCGCTCGAGGTACGCGCCACTCTCCATGGCTCATTGACGCGGCCCACCCTTTGTTCAGGGATTCATGCTCATGCACTCGATCGCGGGTGGGACAGGCTCGGGCTTTGGCTCGTTTATACTCGAGCGGCTCAACGACAAGTTCCCGAAGAAGCTGATACAGACGTATTCCGTGTTTCCGAATGCGCAAGAGGGAGACGTGGTGGTGCAGCCGTATAATTCGCTGCTGACGCTCAAGCGACTGACGAACCATGCGGATTCGGTCGTCGTGCTCGACAACGGTGCGCTGTCGCGGATCGCGGCTGACAGATTGCATGTTCAGACACCCACGTTTGATCAGACGAACCAACTCGTGAGTCCATCTTTATTTTGTTTGACCTTGCCTTATTCGACTAGGTGTCTACTGTGATGGCTGCGAGCACCCAAACGCTGCGTTATCCTGGTTACATGAACAACGACCTCGTGGGGATCATTGCGTCCCTCATTCCTACACCCCGATGCCACTTTTTGATGACGTCGTACACG
Source organism: Tubosaeta aff. alveolata (assembly GCA_038094535.1). Lineage (NCBI taxonomy): Eukaryota > Fungi > Basidiomycota > Agaricomycetes > Boletales > Boletaceae > Tubosaeta > Tubosaeta aff. alveolata. The sequence goes on along the minus strand of JBBPUG010000850.1, from coordinate 1,880 downwards.
CCGTTCACGAGCGATCAAATTGACAAGGTAGGTTTGTACTGACCTCACGTTTGCCTGCTCACAGCCGATTTCCCAGGCAAAACCCATCCGACGCACGACGGTGCTAGACGTTATGCGCCGTCTGTTGCAACCCAAAAACCGCATGGTATCAACGACACCTAGCAAAACCGCCTGCTACATCTCCATTCTCAATATCATCCAGGGCGATGTCGACCCGACCGACGTGAGACAATTCTTTGTGCCCCCTTGGTAGCACTGATCGTCGCGTTGATCTAGGTACACCAATCGTTGCTCCGCATACGAGAACGGCAACTAGCCAACTTTATTCCTTGGGGGCCGGCGTCAATACAGGTCGCGTTGACGCGTCGGTCACCGTACGTGGCCACGAACCACCGGGTGAGCGGGCTGATGCTCGCCAACCACACGAGCATCGCTTCCGTATGTCTCGTTCGCCCCGCGATCGGTCACCGCTCACCTTACTCATTGCAGTTGTTCAAGCGCATGCTGGACCAGTTTGACCGTCTCAGGAGGCGAAATGCGTTCTTGGAGCAGTACAAAAAAGAAAAGATTTTTGAAAACTCTCTGGAAGAGTTTGACGATGCGCGGTGAGCGCAATGAGATTCTTTCGGTTGTGTGTCCTGACCACGCCTTGCAGAGCTACGGCAGAGGAATTGCTGAAGGAATACAAGGCTTGTGAAAGTGCAGATTACATCACATTTGTAGGAACCTTCGTCTTGGCTTATTCGGCATGGCTGATCACGCTCATAGGGCGCCCCCGAAGAAGGCTCGTGATATGCATCGATAATGCACTGTTTTGTATTGTTATCGCACTGTTACCTCCTTATCTTTGAGTCCTGTGGTGCTCTATCTTCAAACAATACATTGCAGGAGAAGATCTAAGGACAACAAAGGACATGATGTACGGTATAGTCTGTCGACATTATAAAACCTGTGGAGGGGTCAAATTACGACTTCTTTGGCCCCTCCATCTTCTTCCCAATGTCTGCACCTGGAGCAAATTATTCGGCTGTGCTGGAAAAGTAAGGAAAAGGATGCATACCACGAAGTTTAACACCCAACGTCCTCTCCATCTTGGAGAGAATTTGAGGGTTCGGAATAGCTTTTCCAGACTCGTAATCTTGGATGACAGACGGTTTCTCATTCGTCTTTTGAGCGAGCTCCTTTTGTGTCAGCTGCTTGTCCATACGGGCGGTCTGGATGGCCTTTCCAACATTGGCTGACACCTTGGCAGGCGGCGCAACCTCGTTCTCGCGATCGAGTTTCGCAATCTTTTGGTGGTCAGGGCCTAGAAAAGACAACAAGTTCGATCCATCGGAGCGCGGTGAAAGTGAACACGGACCAGCATGCGCCTTGTTCCCGCCGGCAGACACTTTCTTGTCTGTCGAAACGACGTTGCCTGTTCTGCGAGCCTGTAGAGGGCCTTAGGGACGTCCGAGAACCGTCAGGAGAAAACTTACGGCTGGAGAGAACATATGTCAGCAAAAGTGCAAAGGGGAGTGGACTCTGCTGGACGTACCGTTCAGCTCGCCAGCATTGCGGGTGACTTTGGGTGCCTTGGCTTTGAAGCCAATGACGGTCTTGCTGTCCCATTCAACGTTGGACATCGTCGAGTGTTATGCAGTGGTGGTTTGAGATGAAGGTTGAGGGCGATGCTTGTTCTGCACCCGAGTCTGTGTCACACGATGTGAGTCACTCGTGCTGCACAGCTTTAGGATCTCGGTGGTGCCACCACCTACACGCCTGAAGTAAGTTGATGTGCGGTAAACGTTTAGAGTGCCTTATGTCTTGGTGACATTAGTGTTTTACACACCCAACGTTTTCCGTCGTTCGCTCGTGCGAGGTATTGGAAAATGCTATGG
>JBBPUG010000849.1:0-14758 GCA_038094535.1 Tubosaeta aff. alveolata | reverse complement strand
CTGTGGTGGCTCCTTTTGGGTATGTCACCGCTTCACACCTGCTTACATAATCGCTTAGATGCGCCCAAATGGGTGCCTTATTGAGAGTTCAGTGGGATGCATCAATGATGCATTAGAATTTATTGTCGTACTTATGCATCTCTATCTAATGAGGATTACCACAGAATCATGCATCAGGGTCCCTGGTACTGGTGCTGGAGTTCCCGTTCGTGTTCCTCCCTTGTCTTCCCTAGCTTCAATTCTCGTTGCGTCGTCGTGACTCAGTGATGATCGAGTGGAGCCCTCGTTTCTCGTCAGTATTTCCTTTTGGCTGTCGTTAGCAATTCCTGTTTGCTCCCTTTGTTGGCTGCTAGTAGAAGGCAGTCTAGTCGTCCCTATTTTCCTCATCAGTGTTGTTTATTCGGCCGATCCACCTTTCTCACCTTCGCTTCCTGATGGTTCCCTTGGTCGATTGTTACTTGTGGGAGGTCCTTTTCTGCTTGTTAGTGTTTCTTCTCGCCCAATGACCTGCATGCTTACTATCTCTCCCTCGCAGAAGGCCTTTGCGAAACATACTTGACCAGGTGTTGGAGCGTCGGAAAGAACACGTGGCAGTTTCCCCTACATGCCAGTATCCACATGTTGCCTTATCGGAATTCATCGCTGTCCCGTCACACCGCACAATCACCCCGTGCTTCTGCACGTGGATCCTTATCATTTCTTCCTTCCGAGTAGAGGATGGTTGTCTGGCTCAAGGTATTTGAAACTAAAGGAGGGCGAACTAACCTGCTACTTTTATCCAAGTAATCTCCCATTTTTCTTACAAAGGAAGCCTGACTTGCTCAATTAGTGCTTGTAGGCTGGGGCAGACGCATTGCGCTCCAAATTGAAAGCGGATGATCCTGGAGCACGCAGGGGATATCTCACCAGACACGACAGAAATCGCGAGTAGGGCAGCGATGACCCTATCCATGTTGAGTTACATCGGACCGGTTGACGGGTGCTGGACGTGGTCTCTTCTATGTCGTTTTAACACACAAATCTTTCCTCCACAGGTATGAAGACGTTTAGAAACAATCATCTGGCCATGACAATCGGTTGTGGCCTCTTGTACTCTGCCAAGAGCAGGCTCTACTACCTTGTGCACTTGCAGGATGATTCTTGCCCACAAGATGTTGTCTCGCATTCCGCCTCCTTCTGAGGATCAGCATTCTCTGTTGATCCTGTAGCTCTTCCGTTCGGGATAGGTTTGCTTTCAGCGCGTTTCCGCTCCTCCATCCTTTATCCTCCGGGAAGATGCTCTCGGCATGTTCCGAATGGATGGGCAAGCTCAACTATAGATGACGAAGAGTACACTAAGCTCAAGTCGCTGACCTTTCCTCGCCCAGCGTAGCACTGGATGAACTCTAGCGCTATCTGAGCTCCGACTCCCATGCAATTCAAAGACGCGCGGGGACATGCAATAGCGGTGATGATGAAAGAGTGCTTGGGGCCATCGTGCTGTGCGGGTGAGTCGATGATCCTTACGGGTGTGCTCAATGACCCTGCTGACGTTCTGGAATGCTAAACAGACGGGTTGGTGTGCGATCTCCGGTGTGAAGGAGGGTGATCTGCTTGACGGTCCAGTCGCAGTGGCCCGTGGCATCCCCGAGTTTGCGACCCTCGGGTCTTGCATAGGAGGGGGTGGGGCAGTTTAATGGCTAGAATCCAATGACTTATGCGTCCGTGCGAGTCGCTCCCTGTGCCTACGTCCACTCCCGCGACCCCCTGTAACTCGTACGAACGTCGATTGTTGTTCTATTCTGTGGGCAAAGTCGGGCACAAACGCGATCAACTACTACGCGCCGCAGATCTTTGCCTCGCTCGGCATCGCGAGCACGACCGCCTCACTGCTCGCCATGGGCGTGTACGGCGTCGTCAAGTTCCTCACCACCTGCGTCACGCTCGCGCTCGTGATCGAGTCGTGGGGGCGGAAACACGCCCTCTTCTACGGTGGGCTCACCCAGGGCATCGCGATGTTCTGGATCAGGGGGTACGTCGCCGTGCACCCCGCGCCGACGGTCGCGCCTGTGACGTACGTGACGCTGGTCGTCGTCTACCTCTACGGCGTGTGCTTCTGCGTCAGGTGGGGTTTCACACCACTCGTGGTCGGGTCCAAAGTCGCGTCGGGGGCGACATGGTTGTTCACGTATGTGATCACGCGGGTGACGCCGAGGATGTTGGCACGGATCACGTGGGGGACGTATGTTGTGTTTGGGAGCGTGAGCGTGTTGATGGCGGTATGGGCGTGGGTGGGGGTGCCGGGGACGACGGGGGTGCCGCTCGAGGACGTCAAGCGGTTGTTTGAGGAGGATCTTTGGGTGTGGTGTATACAGGATGCGCCTGGGGGACAGATCGTGCTTGGGAAACGGCGTGCAGCAAGTATTCATGAGCTGAAACAGCGCGCGGGGGTTGTGGAAGGACCGCGCGGCGAAGATGAGTCAGACGAGGGGGAGAAGCGGCTGAATGACGTGCGGCTTTCAGTGGTTGCAGAAGCTGGCATCAATGCTCTCGCTCTGTAGTCGACGAGCTTGAAATCCCCTTACATACAGAGTGAATAGACCGCCAAAATAGTAGAAGGCTAGTGAACCAAAAAAGAGCCAAGTGCTACAGACATCATCAACACCAGCTTCTGAAAATTAAATAAAAATTGCACAGCAAAGCCAGAATTAGTATTGCGTGTGCCGGCCTAACCGCGAGCTTTAGCTCATAAAAATGAGAGCCGAACGCAGCCTCGGCGAACCCTTCCAGCTTCTGAGCACATCTCCGCCGAAAATCTGCATGAATGCTCAAACAAGCACTCTTAATGTGTTCGGTAGCAAATACTTACCAAGTTCCCACTGTAGTCGTTCATCGTCATCGCTCATGTCCAGGGATACGTCACTTTTCATCTTCCAAAAGCACTCGATAGCATCAGTGACCCGACCATGCCCTTCGAGAATGTCACATAATGTACGGTAAAACATGAATTTTGGGAGCCCAAACTAAGGATACGTTGCTCGTATCAACACCTGACACCGGACCGGGACGTAAAACGCACCTTGTTAGCCCCATCTAATGCCTCGTCCGTCGACCTGTGGAGCGACGCTGTGCTCGCCCACTTGGTCAACAGATCAGTGGGGCTCGACGAACCAAGGGAAAACGCAATGGCATAGGCAGTGAGAGCCTCTTCGGGATTCTCGGCCACTAACGCCTTGTCCCCCATTACTTCAAGTGCAGCGGCACACTTGTTCGCAAAACCTGAAAACAAGAGGTGTACAGTATTCCCTAATAAATGGCGATGAAACCTACTCGAGAGCCACCCCGTGATGATTGGGTCGGATTTTATATTGTCATTTACGGAGTTTTTGATGTCAAGGAGAGAGTTTGCGGCGCCAGAGACTTGTCCATTGGCGTAAAGCGTTTCGCATTCATGTTTCTGTCGGTAGGTAAAAACGATTTGTTGAGATTTGGTGAGTTTTACACGGAGTTCCTCGAGATCTGAACAGACGAAGGAAGACTTTTTCAGACAGGCCCGGCTGACAAAGAACTCACGCACTGGATGCCTGTTTGGCTGCGTATCGGTCAATGGCAAGCTGGATACAGTGCTGAAGGAATGAATCTTTCGGGCTTGTTTTAGTGCCTTCAAACACTATTTGGGAATGTTTCTGTTGCGGTTAAAGTAGATTGAGCAGACACAGATAGACCGACATACCAGACGATCGAGATATGGCGTGAAAAGGACGTCACACAGGTCCCATAATATGATCACCGGGCCTCCAGCGATCAAAAGACGGTAATTTGAAGAGATCGCCATGGAGACAACTGTAGTAGGATGGTGTACGACAGAGCCGATTTGTTGGTGGGTACCAGTGTCCCAGAACGAGACAGATGCATTTGCGCTGGCTGCAATGAACGCACCATCGGCAGACATAGTGATGCAAATGGGTTTATCGTCACTGTGAATTGGCCATTTAGAGAGCGTGTTCAGGGAAGAGGCATCAATGCGGTGGATGTTGGCGTCGGAAGACAAAACGAAGAGCTGCTTGCTATCTGGAGCCCAGGCGATGGACAGGGCATGAATGAAAGTGTCGCGAAGCTCTTTGTCTGTATTCTGGCTGTCGTAGATGTCGAGATAAAATGTCTTGTATTTGCCGAGATAGGCGAGAGCGAAGACGGAGTTATCGGGTGAAAACTTGACCGTGTGATAGTCGCAGTATTGCCTGCCACGAACGAATCGGCCATCCGGAAGTGACCAGAGATCGGCACTTTTGTCGTCTGATGTGGTCGCGAACTTCGTCTCGTCCGGTGAAATGTCGATTGACGTGACGGCTTTCTCGCGTTTGACCTCCTTCACTTTTTCGCGACTCTCCACATTCCAGACGATCCCTCGACCACTTTCCGTCCCAGCGATGATCCACTTTGGTGAGGTTGCGATGCAGCAAATAGCACTTCCCGCATCCAAAGGTGTCCCAATCTCTTGCCCGTCTTTCGTTCTCCAAAATCGAATCTTTCCGTCCGTATTGCCGCTCACAAATTGCTCTCCATCGCCAAGGAATGCGACAGACGCATTCCGAACAGCGATTTTGATGTGTTTCCACCCGGGGACACTCGAAGAGTCGCTGGGGTTTGTCCCCGATGTTTCTGTCGGCGTTTCTCTCTCGCCTTTTCCTGCTTCGTTGCTCGAGGTTGGTCGGGCTGCGCCTTTACCCCTCGTTAGTATTGCCCTTTGGCTGTCCCGCCTTTCTCACCTTCAATGCCTGGCCTGTCTTCTCTTCGCTGGCTGCTACCGGAAGACGGTCTAGTCGTCCCTTTTCTCCTCATCAGTGCTACCCTTCCGGTCGACACGCTTTTCTCACCTTCTATTCCCAACGGCCCCCTTGAGTGATTGTTAGTTGTGAAAGGTTCTTTACCGCTTGTTAGTGTTCCCCCCCTTCTATTGTTTAATAGCATTCACTGTCTCTGCCATGCATGAATCCTTTGCGAAACATATTTGCCCAGGAATTGGAGCGTTGCGTGTCCCCTATAACTGCCAGCCTATCTACATGTTACCTTATCGGGATTCATCCGAGCTGTCCCGTCACAACTGCAAAAATTTCTTCCCTCTGAGTAGACGACGATTGTCAGCGTCAAGGTATTTGTGACTAAAGGAGGGTAACCTACTTCTTTTATTCAAGCAACTCGAATCTTGCCACGCCAGTTCACAGGAAGAGTGCACACACCGGAATGTCAACGTTTCAACACCGGAGTAACACGGATGACAAGAGGATATGGACACATGAATGGTTTATGCGTGACACCGTATGGAACAGCCAAACCATTGAAACTGACAAGACGCAACGCGTTCTTGGTCTCCTCGCATCCTCGAATACCGGGTGAGGGTCACCACAACCAATCGTCGTAGCTAGATGGTTGTTTCTAAACATCTTTGTGCCTGTGACGGGAGACTTCGCCTGTTAGGAACACAACATGTCTGTTCGAGCCTACAAGCACTAATCGACTGAGTCAGGTTATATTCGTAAGAAGAATGGTTGCCTTTGCACTCAGAGATGGCGTGATAGGTGCTCTAGGCAGCGCGGAATGTTTTCTGTCTAAGCTTTTTCTCATGGTTCTCTAGCAGGTGGATATTAACTTCAACTAGCGAACAGTTTGATCATCTCACAGCGCCCAGGCTAACCCCTGATGAGGGGGGGGGGGGGATTGAGCACCGAGGACACGATATCTACCACGTACTACGAGAACTGGCACTACAGAAAAGGAAGCAGACAACGATAGGAAAGAGAACAACCCAGTGATCCAAAACTACTGCACTTCAATGATGTCGACATTATCCACCAAGTCCGTCAACGACGCCTCGCCACGAATTTGAACCATGATCAAGCTGTCCGCCGCGACCCGCTTGTACTCTATCCACGACACCTTCTTAAACAAGAGTGCTCCGAACGGCTGCTTCAGACGCGCCACCAGCCGGAGCGCACGTTCCGTCTTGTTCAGTCCAGCGATACCCCGCGCGTATTCTTGCGAAAGGAGTGGCCGGATCCATGGATGAACCAAGCCATATTCACTCCCCAATGTCAGGTCGTTCGTCGTTGTAAGCTCGATTTCCCCAAGCATGTCGGTCGTCGCATGATACGTATGGAAATTGGTCATGGTATCTGGGCCCGACGTGTAGACCAGCTTCGTGATGGGAAAACGGATACAAGGAAGTTGCAGCCGACTAGAAGCGAGGATTGCGGGTGGAAGTCCGTTCAGCCGGTCGTATAGCGCCGTGGCAAGGGATGGGTCCGGCAGGGATGAGCGTAATTTGTTGACGATGCGATCCAAGTCAGCAGTATCCATGTGTGGAATGTGGGGCGGTAAGAGTGTATTGTAAATGGTGAGATTCATAGGCAGGCAGCTATTGTACTCGTTCGGGGTCCCGGTCCAAGCAAGAATCATTGCGTCCCCAGATCCAGTGAGCACATACTCCAAAAGTCGACCGACCGCACGGGTACCCTCACCATAAATAACTGGGATAGAGGCATTGAGGATTCCGAGCAGAGAGTATGCAATATCCTCCACGAGGGTAGTCTCGCGCATCGAAGCCAGGCAGAGCTTTTCTCGCACACAATCAAGGCCAGGTTGAAGGACAGCGACCTGTTCTGTAGAGACCTGTGGAACCTCCATTTGTCTGAGAATCGGAGGCGACGTTTTATGATTGTCGAGTGACAATCCAAGATAGGGCTCCCAGTCCTGCGTGTAAAACAGGACCCGCTCCGCAGCAACATACTCCTGGCGCGTCCACACCCTCGTATTCCAAATGCTCTTCTCGAGACGATCGGGGGCGTCTGACAGTGATGAGACGTCACATAGATGGATAATCGTGAGGGATGATCCGCGATACCATGCAAACATGGCAACGAGTGATTCCTGCAATACGACGTTGTTTTCTTTATCAATACAACAGGTGTCGCTCCATGCCCATCGGAACCCGAGTTGGCGCACGAGTGAGCAGAATGTCTGCAGCTTAATGTTGCCGTGCGACGCGTCTAGCTTATAGACAGTCACATGGGTGACTTGTTGAAAAAGAGGTTCGTCATGCTCCCACTTGTGTGAGAACATGACATATCGATAGAAATCCTTGACCTCTCTCCGAATCCAAGTATGGTCTATCACTCGCGTCATAGATGATACCAGTTCATGAAAGATCGGGAGCGCCTCGAATGCCCTAGCCAGGTCTGTTTTGCCGAGCAGGCGACCGGTGGTGGTGTCGATAAGAACCCGCGGCATGTGGGAGGTAGTGGCATGGATGATACGTCGAATGATAGGTCTCGCATCGGTGTATTGAGAAGAAAGTCCTGCAGTCTGTGTTAGTCGACACTCTTGGGACTGTCACAGGTACGACTCACCACGAACCCGTGCGTCCGGGGATCCTCCGAGTCTCACTCGCATTGTATCAAACGCCAAAACCGCTTCGGCATGGCGTTCTGCGCCGTGTAAGGCCGCATGCTGTAACTCGTAGCCTCGATGAGATGACGGGTCGAGTTTGATTACCTGCACACTAAGTCACCATTATCGTCCATGGAATCGAAACGAAGCACACCTCCTCGGCATCCTCAAGAGCGTCGTCCCACGACTTCATCATCGCTCGTGCATTGCTTCGCTTGATTAGTATGTCCACACGATTCGGTGGATCCAATGACAGTATAGTCGACAAGTGTTTGTCGACTTCATAGATATGAGAGCCGAATGCAGCGTCAGCGAGCCCCTCTAGCCTCTTGGCGCATCTCCATCGAAAATCTGCACAAGAAGCTCAAACAAGCATCCAGATGTTCTCCGGGAAAGACTCACCAAGTTCCCATTGTGGTCGTTCATCGTCACTGTTCGTGTCATACACCAGCTCGCGTTGCGTCTTCTGAAAACACTCGATGGCATCTGTGACCCGACCACGCCCTTCGAGAACGTCACATAATGTGCAGTAAATCACGAATTTGGGGAGCCCAAACTAAGGGTACGTTACTCGTATCAACACCTGACATCAGACTGTGACATAAAACGTACCTTGTTAGCGCCATCCAACGCCTCATCCGTCGATCTGTGCAGCAATGCTGTACTTGCCCACTTGGTGAACAAAGCAGTGGGGCTCGACGGACAAAGGGACAATGCAATGGCATAGGCAGTAAGAGCGTTTTCGGGATTCTTGGCTACTGACGCCTTGTCTCCCACTACTTCAAGTGCGGTCGCACATTTGTTCATAAAACCTGAAAACAAGATGTGTATATTACTTCCTAATCAATGGCCATAAAACCCACTCGAGAGCCAGCCCGTGATGATTGGGTCAGATTTTATATTGTCATTTACAGAGTTCTTGATGTCAAGGAGAGAGTTTGCAGCGTCAGAGACATGTCCGTTGGCGTAAAGTATTTCGCATTCATGTTTCCGTCGGTGAGTAAAAATAACTTGTTGGGCTTCGATAAGTTCTGTGCGGAGTTCCTCGACCATTTTCTCAAGACCCACAAATGAACGTGAACAACGCAAGGGATGGTCAGATAAGCTCGAGTTTGGATCGCCAAAGTACGCACAAGACTTTAAACGTAGTGACTTGTTGGTGCTTTCCAGTTCATCTTGCTTCTCTTTGGCTGTGCGTTGGACTTTATGAACGGTTTGTTGAGATTCGTAAAGTTCTGTGCGGAGTTTTTCTGCCCCTTTCTCGAGACCCGCTAATGGACGTGAACAACGAAAGCAATGATCAGATGAGCTCGAGCTTGGATCACTAAAGTACGTACCAGACTTTGAGCGTAGTGACCCAATGGTCTTCTCAAGTGCATCTTGCTCTTCTTTGGCTGCGTGTTGGACTTTATGAACGGTTTGTTGAGATTCGTAAAGATCTGTGCAGAGTTTCTCGGCCCCTTTCTCGAGACCCGCTACTGAACGTGAACGACGAAAGCAATGATCAGATGAGCTCGAGCTTGGATCACCAAAGTACGGACCAGACTTTGAGTGTAGTGACCCGATGGTCTTCTCAAGTGCATCTTGCTTCTCTTTGGCTGTGCGTTGGACTTCATGAACGATTTGTTGGGATTCGGTAAGTTCTGCACGGAGTTCTTCGACCCTTTTCTCACGATCCACTGGTGAACGTGAACAACGAAAGCGATGATCAGATGAACTCGGGCTTGGATCACCAAAGTGCGTACCAGACTCTGAGCGTAGTGACTCGAGGGTCTTTTCCAGTGCATCCTGCTTCTCTTTGGGAACGTTTACCAGACAGACTCGGACGACAAAGAACGCACGCACTGGACGTCTGTTTGCGGTCAACGGCGAGCTGGATACAGAGTTGGACAAATGTATTTTTGAGGTTTGTTCTATTCCCTTCAGTCACGGTTTGGGACTGTTTTTGTTGCGAACAATGGAATAGATTGAGCGAATGCAAGGTGACCGACATACCTGATCAAAGTATGGCGTGGAAAGGACGTCATACAGGTCCCACAATGCGATCTCCGGGCCTCCAGCGATCAAAAGACGGTAGTTTGAAGAGATGGCCATGGAGTCAACTGGAAGGGGATGGTGTACGACGGAACCGATTTGTTGGTGGGTAACAGTGTCCCAGAATGAGACGGATGAATCTGCACTGGCTGCGATGACTGCTCCGTCGCTCGACAGAGAAATGCAAGTGGGTCTATCGTTACTGTGAATCGGCCATTGGGAGAGTGTCTCGAGGGAGGTGGCATCGAGACAGTGTATGTTGGCGTCCGAAGACAAGACGTAGAGTCGCTTTCCATCCAGAGCCCAGGCGAGGGACAGGGCATGAATTGGAGTCCTGCGAAGCTTGATCACCTGTGTGTCACCATAAACGTTACATATTAGTGACATTTATGTAACGTACCTTTGTTACTAATAATGGTATTCACAACGACTTCAGAGTCACTCTGAAATGCTCTGAAATATGTTGAAAAACATTCTGAAAGCAGCAATGTTTTTTAACTAGAATTCAAAGCCAGACAACTCCGGCTATGCCGAGGTGTGCCAGCCGATGATGCCGCATTGCCGAGTCACATGGGTCAGAGAGAATTCTTCTAAGTGTCGAAAATAGATTCTATGTACAATTGAAATACAAGGCATCCCGCTTGGGTCTGATTGTGCTCCACAAACCCACACACCTTTCCACCCACTCCAATGCCCTATGTGTCAACTCGCAAGGACCTGCTATCCACATTAGATCTTGCAGCACTCCATGTCACACATGCCAGACGAAAGAGCGCCCTGGTGCGCTCAGCTGGCAACAGCGATGATGATTTTGAGGACGATGACGACGATTTTTTTGAGCCGATAATCATTCCCCCCCTCTCTCCAATTTCGCCATTGAAATTTCTAGATTCAGATGGGGAAACAACTTCAAGTGACTCAATGGACTTTGACGAACCTTATCGTCGGCTCCTGGGAGATATCGCAGCATTGCGCGATGAGGTTGAAAAGGCCCGTTATTTGAATCGCCTTGAGATCCCACTCATCCGTGCCCCACAACTCCACCTACTTGAACATTTTGCTGTTTTTTGACCACACCTATTCCGGAAGAAACTGCGCGTTGATCCTAGTGTATTCGACCGCATTGCTGATGAAATTTGTGGGCACAATATTTTCCATTCAGGCGGAAACAACCCACAGTTGCCAGTGTCCATTCAACTTGCGATCTTTCTCAATTGTGCAGGGCACTATGGGAATGCGATCTCGCCGGAGGATGTTGGACAGTGGGCAGGGGTCAGCGTTGGTTCGGTAAACAATTGTACTCACCATGTAATGGTTGCACTCCTCGCTTGCCACAACGACTACATTCAGATACCATCTGAAGACTCAGAAGCAGCCGAGCGCTCTCGCACATTTGCAGAGGAGAGGTCAAAGTGTCCTGATTGGCGAAACGGCATCTTTGCTGTCGATGGCTCCACAATCCCATTGTTCCAAAAGCCAAAGTTTTTTGGTGAAACGTTCTACGATAGAAAGTCAACATACTCACTAAACCTGCAAGTACACACCATCATATGTATCCATTGTCTCACTCTAAAACGGTTATCAGCTCATCATTATGCCGCACGACTTGACGATCGTTGACTATGGGTTGGGCCACCCAGGGAGTGTACATGACGCACATGCATTCCTGGGGACACATATGGCGCGGGATCCACAAGGGACGATCCCCCAGGATCACTGGATCTGGGGTGATAGCGCATACCCATCATACACTTGGTGCGTTGTACCATACAAGTTGACACTGACAGCGGGCCTATCACAGGAGAAAGGTATTTACAATAGGTATCTTTCGAAGGTGAGAGAACTTACCTTCGTACGATGGGTTTTGAAAGATCTCATGTGACCACAGGTTCGCGTCCGAGTCGAACATGCGTTTGCGGCTTTAAAGGGCCGATTCCAATCTCTTCAGGAGCTGCGGTTAGTGATGTGCACGGAACAAGATATGAAAATTGCGATCCACTGGATGCAATGCTGCCTTATACTCCACAACATGATTATCAGGTTCAAGGAGGAAATGGGGGTTGAAAAAACAACCGGTTGGGCGAGACAAGAGGGGGACGAACCAAGGCGCCTGATAGTGCCAGTCATCGTTGAGGTTAGAGATGGAACGCCTGGCCAAAAGTTCCATGCAGATTTGATGACCCGACTGTTGGAGACCTTGAGTGGGAGAGGTTAGCAAATAACAAAGGTACTCGTTGCATTGTACATGTCAGGGATACAACAGCAAAAATAAATACAAAGTATCATCGACGAGAAAAACATGAGTCACACAGAAAAAATGCATGCATCCAAATCGGAAACATAAAATGAATGGTGGCAAGGACATGGAAATGGCAAGAGTACAAGGTGGAAGCATGAGATGACATGAAAAAACGAATGGGACATAAACAAAAAAGAATGGCGCACAAACTAATCCTTCCGCCACATTTCTTCAAGCCGGATCTGTAGCTGGAGCATCTCCACTTGTCAAGCAATCAGGTTCTCCTCGGCATGTTTGAGCTCAATGTCTTTTTGCTTCCGATTGAGTTCTCGACAATGTTCAATGTTGGCGTTGGCACACTCCGCAGTGAGCTGCTCCCGTTGCATATTGAGCTCTTTCTCCCAGACAGCATAGTTGAGACGTGCAACATAGCGACGCGTGTGATGGTCATCTACCTCCCCGATTGCATTCTCAGCTTCTCGTGTGAACTTGCTAATTTTTTCATATAGATCATTTTTGACACGTGCCAAGGTAGAAAGTGGTTTTTTTGCGGTGGAGGCGCTGAGTTTTGAGGTCGAAGAGGAAGGGGTACTGTTTGATGACTTCAGAGCCTGGGGAGGTCGTGTGTATGGCGTCTGTTGATGGAAGGCAGAGTGGCTATCCCAAGATGGCGTCCTAAGACTGCTACCACTAGTGTGTGGTACTGTTTTTGGTGGTAGAGTACCGAACCGGCCAGGATCTTGATGACGGGTTGTATGAAGCGATGTAGTACTTTGAGCCATCTGATAAAACTAGTCATCAACATAGTACATGTACGAGTAGTCAACACTCACCACAAAGTTGCTCGTCATTGGAGCAAGCGATGTATCCTCTTCGGATTCGTCAATAAGCATGGGCACATCGTGAAAGCGGTCCGTTGGCTGATCTTCCTGTGTCCACGTTTGCCAGCCGTCATCAGCTGCCTGCATATCGTGGTCGGTTGCATCCAGCTCTTCGGCTTGTCCATCAAAGCCATCCATGACACCATCATTTGCAACCTCAGTCTCAAAGTCCTCGTCTTCTTTGTCAACTGTTACGATTTTTCTCCCTTTTTGATTGTCTCGTTCCATCTTCTTTCTTCTGCGTCTCTTATGACGACTTACTTATGTAAACCTCTTTTGATTGGACGATTAGCTCCACAGCTATCTCTCTCACGACGGTGATGTATCCCATTGTTCCATCTTGTTCTATGACATTCCATTCTCTCATGATAGGAGTGCTTATATACCGTTCGCCTTGTACTTTTATCCCTTACACTGAATCTACACCATCCTGTGTATTCATTCCTTGTCCTCGAGCGATTCTTGAGTCCTCTGAGTTCCTCATCGTTGTCCTCTATCTTGGTCAATGTCCCTCGTTCCAAACTCCTCAGATCTCTTAACCCTGAACCCTGGTTCATTGTCAACAATATTCGTCATACTCATTCTCAGTCCTCGAGCGATTCTCAAGACCGTGTGCTCACTCGTCATCGTCCTTTGTCCTATGTCGTCGTTTCACACTTAGCTTGCTAAGAGAGATGCTGTGGTACCTCTTCGTGAGCGTCCGCCTCTCTTGGGTTAAGTTGAACGCTCTCTTGAGTACGCTTAGTGTTACAAAAGATTCAGTGTCTCCTTTAGCCCCTCCTGTTATGGAGCAGGGCCTACCCCCACCACCTTCCCCTCGTCACTAGTCCTCATCGTGCCCTAGGGCAGTCATTGGACGACCAGTTGTCGTCATCATAGTCACTAGCTCCCCTTTGCAACCATTGGACGATTAGTCGTCATCCTCCTCGTCACTGCCCCATCGGACGACCGATCGTCGTCATCCAAGCCATAGTCTTCGTCACAGTCAACAACCCAAGGATCTAGTAACTCTAGATCAACCATCGGACGGTCGATCGTCGTCATCCCCAGTCACAAACCCTTTGGATCTAACTGATCATCCATCAGACGGCCGTTCGTCATCACCCTAGTCATTGACCCAGGATCTAGCAGACCTAGATCAAGAAGGACCTCCAAACCTTCACCCTCTGTTCACCCCTCGCTGCTGGTCCCACAGTAACCATGGATGTCATGTACGTCAAACTCAAGAAACTCTCCCCACTGGAGTGCATGAGATGCACTAAACTTGGCCTCTGCTTCCGTTGTCGTCAGGAAGGCCACAACGCCATCAAGTGCTTAGACACTAAACCTTCATCCCCTCGCCCACAGAACACTAAACCCACCGAGACCATTGCCCACCTTGATCCTGAATCTACCTCGGAACTCCATGCCTACTATGACCACCTTTGTAACTCTGGAGTCGCTGAAGATACAATCATCCTCGTCCTAAAAACCGTATTTGGAACCCCCATGACAAAGTCCACCTCTGCCATCGACGCTTACCTTGACAAACTTCATACCTCTGGAAAGGACCTTACCCCAGGTCTTCAAAAGTTGAAAGCGTACTATGAAAAGCCTAAATGCACCACTGCCCTTGACACCTATTTCGATAAACTTCATAACTCCGGGACGAATGAACTGGACAAAGAACCCTCTGATGAAGAAGTCGCCGCCCTCGCTGCCCAAGACTTTTTGACAGAAAAGGAACCATCCACACCTTCCCTTTCCCATGTCCTCGTTGGCTTACCCAGTCAAAGAGCTCTCCGTTTACCTATTCATCTCCAAGTTGGTTCAAACATTGTCAAGACTGTTGCTCTCCTAGACTGCGGAGCAACCGGCAACTTCATTGACCCCAGCCTTGTCCCTGCCCTTCGTATAGGGATCAAACGTATCCAGACACCCCTCATGGCCTACAACGTCGATGGCTCTCCCAACAAAAAGGGAGCTATCAAATTCAGGATCCAAGCTAACGCTCAAATCTCCTCGTTCAACGACCACCTCAACCTCATGGTTGTCGCCCTCGGCAAGCGACAGATCATTCTAGGAATGCCCTGGCTCAAACAATGGAACCCTACCATCGATTGGATCCGTGGTACGGTAAGCATCAACAAAGAGACTCCATCCCGGGACGCTGTGGTACCTCTTCGTGAGCGTCCGCCCT
>JBBPUG010000848.1:0-14792 GCA_038094535.1 Tubosaeta aff. alveolata | reverse complement strand
CTATGGAACATGGGGAAACATCGCCGTCATGAGAGAGACAGCTGCGGAGCTAATCGTCCAATGAGAGAGCAAAGATAAAACAAGATAAAAGAAGGAACTGTAGAGTTGAGTCATCTACCTTGGAAAGGAAATGACAACATGAGGAAGTCATTGATAAGAGAAAGGTGAGAGGACGAGACAACAGTTTGAGGTGCTACTCAGGAGAAGAAGTAAGCCTGAGGGACAAAGGTAAGAGTTATCACCCGAAGGAAACGTTGATACCCTCAAGGGAAAGTCGTGGTTGACGACGAGAAGAGAAGGAACTGAAGGGAACGATGAGAGAAGTGCACAGAAGGGAAAAAGAAAGAAAAGAATTGTAACATTACCCCCTTCATACCGTCGAAGTGCCCACGAAGACTAAAGATCCATGGCAAGGGGTGACCCAGTGTCGTTCTCGAAGGCTTCTGGAATGAAGAGACTATCTCCATGGTCTATGGGAGAGGGAGAACACCGATGAGGAGGAAGGATGGTGCAACGACGTTTGGGCTTTTTGCGACAAGGCAGAATAGGGCAAGGGTGGACTTGAGATTGAGATAGAGCTACTTGGATGAGGTATCGACGAATGTCCTCAAGAAACTCTCCAAGGGCAAAATGGTGGGCTAAAACGACGAGAGCATTGATGTTAGCCACGTCTAGATATTGGGTGTCTATAGTGGAAGTTTGTCCCCAGCCAGTTGGATTGACAATCGACAGAAGTTGAAAGTGACGAAGGAGTTGGCATTGAGTGGATAGGGGAGAATCAACATCCATATAATAGTCTAGAGCATGGGCGACAGAAGGGTCGGCCAGAAGGCGGAATAAGGAGTCATGATAGCCGGCAGGAGGAGAGGTGAGTCAATGGGCGGCAAGAGGTTCATCCACAGAGACAACTCCGGCAGAGAAGTCATTGGTGTCCCAACCAGAGGTGGCAGCGATTGAAGAGGTTTCAGAAAAGTCCATAATGGAAGGTTATGCATGTAAAGGAGAAATGGTTTGTGTCGAAGGAGAACAGTTACAGGACCAATAAAGCGAGAGAAAAAGAACAAGAAGGAGTAAAACGGCAGAGAAAAGAAGACATGGTCAAAGGTTGATGAAAAATGGATGTAATGTAGTAAGGGGAAAGAATATGTAATAGCTTGACTGTTGAGGAGGACACTCACAAAGAGGTACAACACCACTCAAGGGATTTAGTGATTATTACAAAGAATGTAAGCGTTTATAAAGAGAGAGAATCTTAGGAGCATGACGGAGATTTTCTTCAGGTTCCCACGTTGCTTCGGATTGGGAGTATCCTCTTCATGTGGTTCGGTATTGATAGTTGCCAGGACGGCCTTTGTGCGATAGGATAGCTTCCACTGCGAATTCTTCTTCGTCATCTATAACATCCGGAGGTGGTTCAGGAAAGGAAGGTCCATTTGCTTCAGTCTGTTTGAAAGGAGATAAGAGGGAAGCATGGAAAGTGTCATGGATTTTCCAGGAAGGAGGTAGTTTAGACAAGGGGAGAGACAACTTGAGAGATTTCGAAAGGTCCATGTCGTTTGGGAGCAAGTTTTCTGGAGGGATAAGGGATCTGGAGGTTGGTGGCTTCCAGCCATACCTCATCTCCAACTTTCCAAGGGAAAAATGAGCGGGTGGAGTGGCGAGTCATCGCCAAGTGAGCGGAGTCATGCGCAGCAAGGGCTTCTTCTCGTGCCTTGGACAGGGTGATCAATCTGTCAGACAGAGCGGGAATGAATGTTTTACCCAGGGCAGAGAATGATCGGGGTTTGTAACCAAGGAGGAGGGAGAACGGAGATGACTTAGTGGAGCTATGAGGGACAGAGTTGTGATGGAATTTGGCAGTAGTGAGGAATTCTGACCAGGAGTGGGGGTTGTTGGCACAGAAGATACGAAGGTAGGTCTCGAGTTCTTGGTTTGTTCGTTCAGTTTGGCCATCGGTCTGGGGGTGGTACGCAGTAGAGAGTCAGATGTCATATTGGAGGAGGCAGGCGAGTTCAAGAGCAAATGCAGAGGTGAACTGTGGACCAACGATCAGAGATGATAGAATCATAAAAACCAAAGCGTTTGAACATGTTGTCAAAGAAAAGTTTGGCTACTCCTGCAGCATCAATGGTTTTGTTGCAAGAGATGAAATTTACCCCCTTTGTAAGGCCATGGTCGACCACAACCATAATAGAATCGAAACCAGAGGACAATGGGAGATCTGTGATAAGATCAACAGAGATCTGCTGAAATGGCAAAGATGATGATGACGGAATTGGGTTCAGAGGAGCAACGGTAGGATGAGTGTTGATTTTGGATTGCTGACATACGGCGCAGCCGGCTACAAAGTTCTTGACAAAAGTACCAAGTCTGGGCCACCAAAAGTCGCGTTCTAGAATTGCCTTAGTGCGGAATTGACCAGCATGGCCAGAGGTAGGGGAGGAGTGGATACTATGGAGAAGCGTGGATCAGGACAAGGGTGGAACATATAGACGTCCTTTGTAAAAGAGATGGCCATTATCGAACGACCAATCTTGGAGGGAGGAACAAAGGAACAAAGGTGTTGCGTCTTCCATGGCTTTGAGCACATGAAGGACTAGTGGATTAGATGAGGACGAGGATCGGATGTAGTCGAGGAGTTTAAGGTCAAGGGCATTAATGATGACAGGGTCTGGGAGGATAGATGTGTTGGTGTTGTCAGAGGAGGTGTCAATGGAGTCTTTTCAGGAAAGGGCATCGGCTGGGCCCATCTGGATTCCAGGGGTTACTTTTTAGACGAGGTCAAAGTCGAGGAGGAAGAGGGACCAGCAGGCTTGGCGATGAGAGAGTTTTCGAGGGTCTTTAACGAAGGAGAGGTTCTTGTGATCAGTGATGATAGTGACAGGGTGTGAAGTGCCGAGAAGTTATTGTCGCCATTCTTTGAGTGCTAGGATGACGGCTAGGAGTTCACGATCATAGATGTCGTAGTTTTGTTCGGCGGGGGAGAAGGTTTTGGAGAAGTAGGCGCAGGGATGGAGATCACCATTGACATCCATCTGGAGGAGAACAGCTCCTGAGGTGATCAGAGAGGCATCGGTCATGATAGAGAAGGGGCGAGATGTGTCTGAGAGGGCAAGGACTGGGGTGGAACAGAATTGAGCAATGAGTGAACAAAATGCAGTTTCCTGGAGGGAGGTCCATGACCATGGTTTGTTTTTGCAAGTAAGGAAGACAAGGGGAGTGACTATGTTAGAGAAGTTGGGAATAAACTTCCAATAGAAGTTAGCAAAACCGAGGAAGCTGCGGATTCCTTTGACAGATGTTGGGGGTTTCCAGTTCTTAATGGCAGCGAGTTTGACAGGGTCCATCCTTGACCAATGATCATGCCAAGGTATTCCATCTGTGGAGTATCGAATGAACATTTGGAGATCTTAAGGGAGAGTCCATGTTTTCTGAGACGTTGGAGAACTCTACGGGTGCAATTATGGTGGAGTTCAATATTGTCCTTTGTATGAATTCCAAGGTCATCCATGTAGATTTTTAACCATCACTCCACAAGCATGTCTGCAAAGATATGGTTCATAAAGGCTTGGAACGTGGGTGGAGCATTATTGAAGCCGAAGAACATCACTGTGGGTTCAAAAATTCCAAGCAGGGTGATGAATGCCGCTTTCCATTGGTCCTCCTCTCGAATTTGGATGTTGTTGTATCCCCATCATATGTTGAACTTGGTGAACAAAGTTGAGTCTTTCATATCATCAATGAGATCAGAGATGAGAGGAAGGGGATACACGTTTCGGATGGTGAACAAATTGAGGTAACGGTAGTCCTGACAGGGACGAAGAGAACCGTCCTTCTTAGGTACAAAGAAGAAAGGTGAGGCTTGTGGGGACTTTGATGGGATAATGCGACCAGATTTTAGGTGTTCTTCGACAAAGAGACGATAGGCTTCTTTTTCAGTGGGGTTTAGTGAGTAGACTTTGGCAATTTTCGGGATGAAGGTGGGTTTGAGTTTGATGGTGTGGTCATAGGGTCGATGTGGAGGGTGTGTGTCGAAGGTTTTCTCAGAGAACACGTCTTCGTAATCTTGACACCAGGTCGGGATCTTCTGTTCTTGCTTGACCTCTTGTTGGGCCAACTGGATTGAGAGGGTTAGCTTGTTAATCTCATTCCGGGGCGGACACTCACTAAGAGGTACCACAGCGTCCTGGAATGGATTTTCCTTGTGAATGGTGACCGTACCACAGATCCAATCAATAGTAGGGTTCCATCGTTTGAGCCAGGGCATACCTAGAATGATCTGTCGCTTGCCAAGGGCAACAACCATGAGATCAAGATGATCTTCGAAGGAGGAGAACTGAGTGTTTGCTCAGATCTTGTATTTGATAGCTCCTTTCTTGTTAGGCGAGCCATCCATATTGTAAGCCATGAGAGATTTTGGGAGAGGTTTAATCCCCATACGAAGAGCAGGGATAAGGCTGGGATCAATGAAGTTACCAGTCGCTCCACAGTCAACAAGGGCGACAGTTTCGATGATTTTTGAACCAACTTGTAAACGAACAGGCAAATGAAGAGCTCTTTTATTTGGTAAACCTACAAGTACATTAGGGAGAGAAGACGTCAATACATCCTCCCCATTCAAAAATCCTGAACAGCAAGACTGGCAACTTCTTCATCCAAGGGTTCTTCATTTTCGAAGCACATCTTAAGAACTTGGAGGATTTCGCTTTCATCCTTCCCAGAGGTGTGAAGCTGGTTTACATAGGTATCAAAGACAGAGAGTGGCTTAGGAGCTTTGGGGGTAAGGCTAGGAGCAGCAGGGGATGAGCTAGGGGTGGCAGGAGTCTTGGTAGATCTAATGTTTTGAGGACAAGGGAATGAGGGTTTTGTGCCTTTGCATTGGGAGGTGCTGTGCCCCTTCTTGCGACAATGGAAGCAACAACCTTCCTTGATGCATTTGGCACGTTCCATAGGGGTAAGCTTCTTAACTTGGACGGTATTGTTAAAGTATCTAAATAAGGGCAGCAATTGCCCAACTCAGACTGTGCTGCAAGTACAGAGCACAACTATATTCACCTAAATAAGGGCAGCAATTGCCCAACTAAGGTAAGGTAAATACAAGATGTCAAGTGACTTAAAAGAGGTCTCACCTCAGACTGTGCTGCAAGTACAGAGCACAACTGAGGTGAAAGGGAGGGATCGAAAAGAATTAAATAGTGTTGAAGACAAGCGCGTGCTTAGCTCCGGGAAACTCCGGAGTGGAATAGGTGAAAATAGGTGCGCTGGATAAGAGAAAACGAAAGGCGCAGTAGCGCATGTTCGGAGGGACTAGGAGTGCCACCAAGTGAACAACACGAGGTATGACTATACTATAATAAGTATAAGTAAGTCCGAAAATGGTAGAGTGAGAAATAGGAGAGAAACGTCTGGAGTTAACGCATGTGTAACTCCAGAGTTGTCCAGAGGTCATACTTTAACAGGTATCAACATCCATGGCATTCGGGTCTTTAGGCGAGACAAGGGAGGAAGCATGACTACCTTTCCTCAAGGCATCAATGTGTCCGATCTGGGTATGGAACATCTTGGCTCTGGCGATCCATTCGTGGGAAGTGGTTGGGACAGCAGACATGGACAAGATCATGGTGGTGATGCAGCAATCAAGCCCTCTGGCGAGGTGGTTGATGAGGGTGGACTCATTAGTAATCTGTGCACGAGCAGACAGGTTCAAGAAGTTAGTGATATACTCTTGAAAACCATCATCCTTGGTGGTTTTAAAGTTCTTCTGCTCCAGGTCAGAGAGTTCCTGACAAGCAGTGGTGTGAAGATCGAAGGGGTAGAACGTTGAAGTGAAGTTGTTCTCAAAGAAGTTGAACATCTTTTGGTTGGCAGGGATGGCAACGTTGGCTAGGATGTCATACCATTTCTCAGAAAAAGGTATGCCTCTACCCTTACTCAACTTATTCAGGGTGGTTAGGATGCAGGTGTGGTCAGTGTTGTATAGGTGGGCATTGATGGTGAAGTACACTTTCATTGCCTTCATCCATCGGGTGGCATCGGCTGGTTCTCCAGAAAAATCGGTAGGGAGGGCAGCCTTGAACTTGGCTCAAGGTGCAGAGGGAACAGGTGCGACAGCAGGTGCAGCTGCAGGTTGAGGAGGAGGGGGAGGTGCGGGCACAGGTGTGGCTCTAGCTCCAGCTCCAGACATTGTTGCTATAGGGACTTGTGGTGGGGGTGCTAGGGTCAAGGGTTGCGATGGGACTGTCACTACTGGTGGTGTAGGGACCCGAGGAGGCGTGTTGCTGGAAGAGATCTGGATGGGTGAACCAAGAGGTGTTACGGCCGGTGGTCCTTCTTCAGGGTCTGAGTCAAAGGCAGAGAAGGTGCCTCGGTGACAAAGAGACGAAGGTCTCGGATGAGGGGTAAACAATGGAGCTGTGGAGGTTGAAGGTCCGGGAATCCTTCCTGATCTAGGGCTGCTAGATCCTGGGGTTGATGACTGTGATGACGACGAACGGTCATCCGATGATTGCCCTAGGGCATGGCCAAGAGCACGATTGAAGTGCGAAATGGTGGGGGGTAGGCCCTACTCTGTAACAGGAGGGGTGAAGGGTTACTCTGAATCTTTTGTAATGCAAAGTGTACTCAAAAAAGCGTTCGACTTAACCCAAGAGAGGTGGACACTCACGAAGAGGTACTACAGCATCTCTCCTAGCAAGCTAAGTGCAAATCAAGGACAGAGGACGAAGGACAATGACGAGGGAGCACACAGGTCTCAAGAATCACTCGAGGACAGAGAATGAGTATGACAAGGATCATAGATTCAGAGTAAGGAACTACTATACAGGCAATCAGGTATATAAGTGTTCCAACCGTGAGAGAATGGAACTCTATGGAACACTATGGAACATGGGGAAACATCGCCGTCATGAGAGAGACAGCTGCGGAGCTAATCGTCCAATGAGAGAGCAAAGATAAAACAAGATAAAAGAAGGAACTGTAGAGTTGAGTCATCTACCTTGAAAAGGAAATGACAACATGAGGAAGTCATTGATAAGAGAAAGGTGAGAGGATGAGACAACAGTTTGAGGTGTTACTCAGGAGAAGAAGTAAGCCTGAGGGACAAAGGTAAGAGTTATCATCCAAAGGAAACGTTGATAGCCTCAAGGGAAAGTCGTGGTTGACGACGAGAAGAGAAGGAACTGAAGGAAACGATGAGAGAAGTGTACAGAAGGGAAAGAGAAAGAAAAGAATCATACAGTCGTACCTCTGTGTGAGTGTTCTCCTCAGTGGTCAAGTCGTTGCATGTTCTTTCCTCTTACTATGTTACATCCCTTCTTTATTACCCTTCGACCTTGCCTTGCCTTTACTGCAGTCTTACTACTCCTCATCTTGTTCTTCTCCCTTTACTGGTCTTGCGATTGTTCTTCCACAAAACAATTCAGTTCTCCATTGCATGCTTGAACCTCATATCTTAAATGTCTGTACCAACCTTGTTGATTGCTTCTCACTCTTTGGAGTACTCTTCACTATGCTCCTTGTTTGTACAGGCAGTCTTGCTTTCTCTCTATGCCACTCTCTTACTCTTTGGCACCATTCTTGGGGATCCTGACCTGTCCCACATAATTCGAGACCACAAGCTTTTCACTGAAAGTGAAACTATCCAAAAGCTAGTGGTGCTTTATCGTTAGATTGTGCATGTACAAACTCTTCACTTTCATTCTGCCCCACAAAATTTATCAGTACTATATGCCATTCCCCTATGTACTGCAATTGCCCAACTATCTGACTCGGTCCTTTATTTGTTGTATATCAATTGTTTCCCCAAGCTAGTTGCAGACATCCCTTCTCGCTTTATCTTTAACATCTTTGAACTGATCTTCAATTCTCTTTCGGAACATGATCAGATGATTTACTTTACCACTGTAAATTCCACTTCTGTCCTGAACAGTCCTCTCCCCATTCCACCTCCTGGATCTCCCTCTCCATCAACTATGCTTACTCTGGTAGAACATCTATCTTCTCCCCCCCTGAATCCCTTATGGAACATTCTGAAGAGCCTCCAGAGAAATACCCTGAAGCTGCTCTTTTCTCTGACATCCCTCCTCTGCCGTCAGGAACAAATGTTCTTTCTTAGACCAACATTCAGCTTTTCAACAACATTAATGGATCTGATCCTCTCATGTTCACCATTGACACAGAAGCTTGTGATCTTGTGCACTCTTTTTTTTTTTTTACTCCATTTTGTGTCCTATTGGGGTACACTACCCTATGTAGACATTATAGTGTGGAGTTCATAGTATAGGGGATGAAGGCTCAAGAGTAGGTAGAGGAGGGTAGCGAACTGGAGTGATACGTAACAATTGGGCACTAACCCAGCATCACTGCGAAATCAACAAAACATCTAGTTTGCAATTAAACTCAGAAGGAATACAGCCACTGAAGCCAAACAGGGAGCTGAGATAGGGATATATGGCATGAATAGGTTTAGAGGGGGTAGGGAATGCGTGAGAGAAGAAGGATCCTAATCACAGAGGTCCTGTTGGCTGTCAGTCTTATACCGTAGAGCACATTAAAGTGAATCCATTGAGTACATCACAAGTGCTAGGCTACCAGAAATGGCAGGGGGGGTTATGGGTTAGGGCTACTCCTTCAGGCTCCATGTCTAAGCAACTTGCCTTTCCCCCTACGACCCGGTTGGGTACAGGGAGGAGGTTGAGCAGTCACTGTAGCTATGCCAGCAGCAATTGAGAAGGGATTTGGTGGAACTTGACCGGTTGGGTGTAGGGGTTGGGAGATTGAGGAGGAGGAGGGGGCAGCCTGGGGGGGAATATGGGGAGTGGTGGAGGTGTAGCTAGGAGGAGCTGCAGCCTGTAGGTTCGTGAGTTGAGTTTCCAAACAGAGAAGGCAACTTGTAGCATCAGCATACAGACTCACCATTGATGCACATTTTGGACAATCTGCAGGAGGTGAAGCAATTAGGGCGAGTGGATCAGAGTGGGAAGAGCTGTGAAGTATAGCGTCCGCTATGTCCAGGATCTGAGTGGTAATGGTCTGGTATTCTGCCTGTGGAGTGGGAAAGTGTTCAGCAGGATCTGCCAAAACCTCCTGGTCACCCTGTGGGTCACCCTGTGCCCTGAGTTTGGCTAGGTGGGTATGTAGATGGTAGACCATATTGCTCTGGTAGATTCATACAATTTCAACTGGGACACAACCATTGGTGAGGGCAGAAGGGTGGAGATGGCCCTGGGAGAGTGCAGTGGGCAGTGGGTGGGTATGGTGGGCACTCTGAAGGCTTTCCCTGTGTTCAGGCCACATTTTGTGGTCCAATTCCAAGTAGGGGGAGTTGGTGCAGTAGCATAATACATATGATGGGATATCAGGGGGAACAAAGCAAGTGTGGAGCACTCCTTTGGGGAGGAAGTGGAATCGTTTACCAATGTCAGAGAGCCTGATGCCATAGGGCAGAGCTGAGTTGCATTTGTGAGCTGAGGTGGATGGATTGGCTAGAGAGAGCCTTGGTGAGGTGGAGGGAATGGGTGCTAGTGTGGACATGATGGTGGTTTGAGTTGGTGTGCGCTCTTACTACCACTATCTCTCTGACAGCCGTTGCATCCTAGACTTGCCTACCCACATACTAGATGCCTGGATGATTTTTCATGACTCTTCAGCTAGCACTCATTGCTTTCAGTGTCATCATCTTGGTCACTATCTCATTGACTGTCCTGACTACACTTGTCCACAATGCCTTGCCACCACCCCAGGCCATCCTCACATGTGTTGCCTCACATCCCACTGTGCCTTTTGTCACCATTGGGGTCATACAGAACGATACTATCCCTCCCAACCATGTGGTCTTTGCAATGAGGTTGGACACATCGCTGATAACTGTTGGTTTGCAGCTCACACCACCCCTCTTGTCGTCCTTGATGAGGAGCCTATTATCGAGAAGATTGCTTAAGCCAGGAGCTCAAATCTATGAAGGGGATAATGTTACGATTTTCTTCCTTTTCCGCTCTATCCTTTTACTTCGTGCCCTTCATCCTATTGTAGTTCTCTCTCTTATGTTCTGTTACACTTACGAACATTACCTGTTCATCATAGGGATGTCACAAGTAAGCCTCGTCTTCCTTTCTCGTTCTCTTTGATTCTATTGGATGATAACCTCCACAGTCATCTCTCTCATGATGGCTTAGTGTCCCCATATTCCATGATATTCCTTTACATTCTATCTTCTCATGATAGAATCATTTATATACCAATTGTTGTGTACTTGTGATTTCTTTACTCTAAATCTACGATCCTTCTCATACTCATTTTTAGTTCTCGAGCGATTCTTGAGACTTGTGTGCTCCCTTGCCATCGTCCTTCGTCCTCTGTCCTTGGTTTGCACTTAGTTTGCTAAGAGAGACGCTGTGGTACCTCTTTATAAGTGTCTGCCTCTCTTGGATTAAGTCGAACGCTCTCTTGAGTATGCTTTGCATTACAGTAGACAGCAATCAACAGACCAAATGGAAGGATACCAATGCCATAGACCCACCCATGCGGAAGAAAGGCAAGATATCCACAAATGCATTGTCATCCACTCACAGTGCAACACCAAGCCTTAATTTAGATAGTGACACTCCACAAAATGAGCCAACAGTGTCCCAGGAAGTGATTGATGCAACCAAGGACGACACTAAGAACTCCAAGGATGAACTAGGTCAGTAACATTGGCTACAATCCAAATTTACTAATGGCATCTATAAAGACATTGATACAAGAGTGGAAGTCACCAATCTATGCATTCTTTTCACCAATCCCTAGGGTGACATACATAGATGGCTGCCGTGCACACATGTTCAAGTGTCTGGCCAAAGGATGTAAAAAGGAGATCCGGCGATTCCTCAACACCACAGATGCCAAGTTGACAGGAAATATGTGTTGCCATCTACAAAACTGCTGGGGGGAAGATGTTTTGAAGTTGATTGATCAGGCAAATACTGTCACAGCTGCCCAAGATGCAATGAAGGATTATTCTAAAAATGGGTCAATCACACAGGCATTCAAACAGAAAGGTAATGGACAGGTCACATATTCGCACAGACAGCACACTAAGGGAGAAACCTGGTAAGGACAGTATGCATCCATTGATGAGCATCCACTTACCCATTTACCAGTGCCAAAATTGTTCATTAGATTTCTGAAAGCCTGCGACCATTTGATATAGTCAATGATTAGGGTTTCCTGTCGCTCATGAAAACTGGGCACCCCACATATTATCTATCACACCCTAATACAGTTGCACATGATGTAAAGCTTGTCTTTGCATGGACAAAAGAATGTGTTGCTACAATGTTATAGGTCAGTTAGCCGCTGCATATGCATTAATATTCTCACTGAGCCATGCACCTTGTAGAATTATGATGGCGCATTAAGCTTCGCGACCAATGCATGGACAGCACCTAACCACAAAGCATTTGTAGCTGTGATGGTACACCTGGAGCAGAATAGAAAGCCGTTAGTCTTCCCACTCGACATTGTTGAAGTGGCAAAGGTTTGGATGGCCCTATACTTACCATATTGATGGAATATTGATGGAATGATGTTTGTAGTCCTACACCAGTGAAGTATTGGCCAATGAGGTTGCAAATATACTAGATGACATCAGCAAATCACTAATTTTGGGACAATATTTTATAATTATTACAATAATTATGGCAATTTGACAGCATGTTACATCATGTTACATCATTGCATGCCAACAGAGTCACAGAGTCACATAGTTACAAGTAAGGTACAGTCACGTCACAAGGTCACAAGGTGTGACATCATGTCACAGCACCATCCACTGACAGTGCTACATGGTTTGACAGTGCTACAGAGTAACTAGGTAATACAGTAATAGAATAGTTACAGTAGCTACAGTTATGTCACAGAGTCACTAGATGTCACACACATCACAGCGCCACAACCTGACAGCACTACAGAGTTTGAGGGCCCTACAGAGTCCAACAGCGCGACATATAGTACCTAGTACATAACCTAATGTAAGGTAGTAAATAGATTCCTAATAGATTTGGACTTAGAGATTTTTGCACAAGTGGATCACATGATAGTAATTAGGTTTTATTTTGCTTACATACTATCTTTACTATGCAAAACCCGCTTGCCACCACCAGGCTTCGCTCTGCCTGCCATTGCCTCCTGGCTATGCACTCCACCGCATCCCACACACCATCAACCCCCGTACTCCAAATGGGTCGATGTGTCCCACCTGCACCCTCCCTCTTGCACATACTGCCACCATCACATGTGGCAGCACAATCACTTACCATCACCCACAGCAATGACAACGACAACGCCAGCGATGTGGGCATGCAACGCCATGCCTATCACCACAATGGCAACGACAATGCACTTCTGCATCAGGTGCGAGGATGAATGCAACACAGTGGCCCCACACGTCCCCAATGTCAAAGTATTCTTTTGGACTTACTTATACCTATTATAGTATAGTCATACCTCGTGTCAATCGCTTGGTGGCACTTCTACTCCCTCTGAACACGCACTGCTGCACCCTTTGTTAATTCCCAAAGCAGTGCGCCTAGTTTCACCTATCCCATTCTGGACCTTTCTGGAGTTTAGCAAGCATGTATCCTTGTCACTATTTAACCCTTCCGACTTCTTTGTCTCACCTCAGTTGTGCTCAGTACTTGCAGTGCATTCTGAGGTGAGACCTTGCTCTATTCTTAGTACCCTGTATTTACTTTACCTTAGTTGGGCATTGCTGCCCCTATTTAGTACTTTAACACCCAAGACAAGGACGGTGGGGGCATGCCATGGAACAGTGTGTGCTCCATCAGGCCAAAGCAGAGGGGGCATAATGGCGTACCTGCCTCCACAATGACGACGGCGACGACAAGGGCAGGGGTATGCAACAGCGCACCAACCACCACTGTGCCGACGACAACACAGCACACATGCCCATCAGGGCAGGGGGCAAGGGTATGCAACAGCGCACCCACCACCACTGCACCGACAATGACACGCCATGCCTACCAAGGCAGAGGCAGGTGCGACCGTGCACCTACCACCACCACCACGCACCCATGACCCAAGGCAACGATGGCGAGGACGAGGGTATGCAATGGCGCACCCACTATCACTGTGCTGACAACAATGGCATGCCCACCATCACCACACGCTGGCGACGAGGATGACAAGGATGTCGGTATGCAATGGTGGACCCATCACCAGTACACCAACAGTAACGACGGCATGGGCAAGCAACGCAGAACCCACTACCACAATGCTGATGGTGACAAGGGTGTGGTGTCGCAGCGGCATGGTCACCATCACCAACACCCCATCCGCACGCCCACAACGGCGACGGCATGGGCAAGGGCATGCAATGGCGCACCCACCACCATGGCGCTGACAACCATAGCGTGCCTACCATCAGACCGAAGCAGGGAGGCGCAACGGTGTACCTGCCACTACCTCCACATGACCACAACGACAATGAGGGTGGGGGCATGCAATGGCGCACCAACCACCACTGTGCCGACGACGACACTGTGCAAATACCCCATCAGGGGGGGACGGGGCTGAGGGGGTGCGGCCGTGCACCCGCTGCTGCTGTCACCACTGTGCCAACAATAATGGCATGCCAACCTCAGGCTGAGGCTGAGGAGGGTGCAACTGTACACGCACTGACACCACCATGCACCCATGACCCTTGATGACGACAGCAAGGACGTGGATACGCAACTGCACATCCATCACCACTGCACCGACGGCAACAATGGGGTGGCCACTACCTCCACTACATGCCAGCGAGGGTATACAACAGCACACCACCACCACAACTGCGCCAAGGACGACACGGCGCACGCCTACCCCATCGGCTCAAGGCTGAGGTAGCACAACAGCGCAACATCACACCTGCCACCACTACCACTACCACGTGCCAGCAAGGACAATGGCGAGGATGTGGGGTATGCAACGGCACACCCACCTCTACTGTGCCGACAACGACAACAGCACGCCTACTCCTACCACCACCACACGCTGGCAACATTGGTGAGGACAAGGGTACGCAACGGCACACCCACCACCACTATGCCGACAACAACAACGGCACTCACACTACCACCACCACATGCCTATAGCGACAACGGCATGGATGGGGTCACGCAACGCAGCACCTACTACCTCGACAGCAACGGCGACAAGGGCAAGGTGGCGCAATGGCATGGTCACCACCACCACCACCACCCCATCTGCATGCCCACAACAGTGACGGCATATGCGAGGGCACGCAACGGTGCACCCACTACCATAATGCTGACAGTGGCAAGGGCAAGGTGGCACAACGGTGCCACTACCATCACCCCATCTGCTTGCCCACAATGACAACAGCATGGGTGAGGGTGCACGATGGCACACCCACCACCACAACGGCGCGGTCTCTACCACCACCCTACCCATGTGTCCACAATGATGACGGCATGGGTGAGGGAACACAACGGCGCACCATGGCGACAAGAGTGAGGGGGGCACAACAGTGCAGTTACCACCACCACCCAGCCATGTGCCCACGAGAACAATGGAAATGAGAGTGCAGAAGCACTTGAACCACAGTGGGTGTATAGAAGGTGAGGGTGTGTGCGCCCGCTCGCCACACACATGTATGTTAAAGTATCTAAATAGGGGCAGCAATGCCCAACTCAGAATGCGCTGCAAGTACTGAGCACAACTAATATTCACCTAAATAGGGGCAGCAATGCCCAACTAAGGTAAAGTAAATACAGAGTACTAAGAATGAAGCA
>JBBPUG010000847.1:0-14793 GCA_038094535.1 Tubosaeta aff. alveolata | reverse complement strand
GTTTCTACTACCACCAGTTCGAACCTCCCGCCGTTTTCTCTTGCTTCTCAATCGCCTTCCGTAGCTATTTCATCGCAACCCACCTCAGCTCCATTAGCGTTGCCCATCAAACCCCAGCCCACCGGGTTTGGTGGCGTAAAGCCATTCAAGCCTACTTCCAGCTTTGGAGCTTCGCTATTGGAGACTCTTCCCCCCATACCTCAGTCTGGTACCACAACCCCTGATCCTAGTTCACAGACAGCCACTTACTCTTCTACGATCTCACCGCCCACCAACGTAACTCTGAATGGGTTTGTTGCATCCAGCCTAGGCGGGGACGGCAATGTACCCGCCTTGAGTTCCCAGCCAACAGGCGGTCCCTTCTCTATACCAAGACTGAACGGAGGATTCACTCCTGGCGTTGGCCTCCGCCCTCAAGCTACTGGCGCTCTCGGGGGTGCAAACCCATTTCGGGCGACCATGTTTGCCGCAACGTCCGCTCCATCCACCGTAGGCGCACCTCATTCATTTGTGTCTTCTGCCTCGACACCACCGTTTGGAACGCTAGTGACTGGGTCGGGTGGTGTTCCCGCGTTGGGTGCAGGAAATAATGCGTTTGTTCCCTCTTTTACTCCCCTTGGCCAAGGGACTCTGCAGCAACAAAATGCTGGGGCCTCTTTGATATAGCTTTCTGCTAGGGATGCTCTCTTCCCTGTCTGCTCCTTTTCTCCTTTTCATTGTGGCTTTTTGGATAGTCCTTTTACAACATAGGCTCAATATTTGGTTGGCGCATTTCGGTCCGGTTCAAACCACGTTCATTTCAAGCCCCTTCTTCAGTGTAATATCAATCCTAGTTACCTATCCGCACTCCCTCGAATACCCCACTCTCGTGTCCTTCGCTTTGAACTATACTCCAAACCTCAGGCATGCCGTGCGAAATTTCTGTCACTCAAGCAATCAAAAGTTAATTTTACTGGTCCAGTTGTCTGGCGAACAACCTGCTAGCACTTCAACCCGAAACAGGTCCCGAGTCCATGGTGCATGCCCAGCAATGCTTTGGATCCCTCTTTGCAAGATTTATTGTCCTAGATCTGATTCCCATCCTCGCGTAGGCTCTCCTAGCCTCTGGTCACTAGTCACATGATGAGCACTGAGCAATGTTCACGAACGAGGATACAATGGTTCACGGACTGTGCCCATGTAAAATAGCCTGGTTAAAGTCATGTAGTTGGAGAAACTCATCATGATAGACGCACTGGTCGTACCCACTCGGCAGTTACCATGCCATTGAAATAGCACTAGATTATCAATACGGGAGCGTGTACAGGTATCGTAGGCGATGGAAAGTAGGAGTGGAGGGAAGGTGAAGGAGAGACAGTGCACGAGGAAAATCGCGCGTCGCGGTCGCGCTGGTGCAACATTCTTGCAGCCATATCCGCAAGGGAGAGAGTACGTGTCTGGATGAGAGCGGGAGATTGCATCATCGCACCTCCTTTTCCCGCTGTCGTAGTGGTGGTGGCCGTTTTGCCCCGTAGTTATGTTGTCGTCGTCGGCGCAGTGGTAGTGGGTGCGCCGTTGCGCGTCCTTGCTCTCGTCGTCGTGTTCTTGGCGACGGTGGGGTCGTTGTACGCCTCCCTCATTCTCGTGGTGGTGCCACTGCTTCGCCTCCCCCATTGCAGGTCATTGTTGTTTGCGCAGTGAGGCCATTGCATCGGCCCCACTCTTGCATGTCGTCGTCATTGGGATGCCGCTGCATGCCCTCGCCGTCGTCGCCGTCATCTTGATAGTGGCGCGGCCGTGACACGCCTTCGCGCGTCGTTGTCACGGTCTAAAATACACCATCGCGCCGTCCTCCTCTTCGTGGGAGTACCGTTGCACTGCCCAGACCTATCATGCGTCGTCGTGATAGTGGGAGGAGCACCTATCGTGCCTCCTTGCCCTAGTCATCATCGCAGCTGCCTTCGTAATTGACGATCTGTCGTTGCACCGCCTTTGCTCTTACCGCAATGGTGTTGGGTCGTCGTGGCGGTCAGAAAGTTGCGTCGCCTCGCCTTGAGTGGGACTAGGATATATATGGACGGGCGAGTGTCTGGGGAGGTATTGCTGACAAATTTGTGGCTGATCTGTATAGTTCACCGGACATTCCCGATGACAAAACCCCAGACAACAGGGAGCATTGGATGACTTGTGAAGACTGCTGCTATTCAACATGGTATGTGCCTACCCGAACCGAGTTGATCATTCTTACAACGCTTCATAGACCAAACGTACTCGCAAAGTCGGCGTCACCGGAAAGTATGGTACTGTGTGTATACGCCATCTATCTGTCCTAGTTCACGAACTCACCTTCGCTGTATAGCGTTACGGTGCTTCCCTGCGAAAGCAGGTGAAAAAGGTTTGTTTCTGTTTGATTCATAGATGTGAGTGCATGGGTTGACCCGGGATCGTGCATAGATGGAAGTGACACAACACGCTCGCTACACTTGCACATTCTGTGGCAAGGCAAGCAAGTGTACTCAGCTCCGCTTACGATTCTGAATGCTTTGTCCACAGGACTCGGTCAAGCGTACGGCTGTCGGTATCTGGCATTGTCGTTCATGCAGAAAGACGATTGCTGGTGGTGCTTGGACTGTGTCAACAACTGCAGCCGCTACAGTGCGGAGGTAAGTCAAATTCACGCCTGCGCGAATGGTACTGTTTTAATTCTATCATAGCACGGTTCGCCGCCTCCGCGAATTGACAGAGGCATAAAATACATGATGCATGTTTTCTCTACCTTGTAATAATACAGCGCTCATCTACGAGTATTTGCGCAGTTATTTTGAGTTGTTTATCCTTGTCGGTTCCAGTTTGAACTTAAGCGAAGACATTGACCTTCACAGTCATCTCCAACATGAAGTCCAGTCTCTTCCTGCTCCCGTTTGTTGGGCGGTCCTTTGCTGCTACCCTTCCTGCGCTCTATAGTTCTGGGAATTCACTGCAAGTTGTCATCAATGGTCACACTTTTGACGCGAATTCCCGCACCATGGGGGGATTCAGTCTCAACCTGGATGAGGTTCGGCTCGTGCAAATGGAAGGCAAGGAGCCTGTGTATATGACAGAACTAGAAAAGGTTGGACCAAATTTGTATTGCACAACCCATCGGGAGCTCATACAACTTTGTTACGCAAATAGATCGAGGCCAAGGCTAAGGGAATCAATTTCTTTGACATGTAGGTTCCCCCGTGTCGGTTGTTTGAGCATCATGTAACAATCGTGCTCAGCACCGATACGCGTGACCTCGATGCCTTCTCCCGTTTGAGACCCCAGCCTACTGGTATGTACCTGACCGAAACTCGCATCATGCTCTGCTAAATGTCAGCCAGTCGATTATGCATCCCCGAGATTGCATGACCAAGTGAATGGGGTCATTCAAACCTTGTCAACTGCGGGACCGAGGAAAAATCTTGAAACATTCACGAGCTTTTGGACACGATGTATGGACTATTATCTCGTCTTGTGCTTTCTGCCTAATGTTGTCCTTCTGGCAGATTATCGTAGCGAGGTTTGTCACGTCGTGGTGCTGTGTGGTTTATGCCAACTAACATGTACACAGCAAGGAAAACAGAGTCAGGAATGGTTGTTGTCAAAGGTTCATGAGGTATGGTTCATGTAAGTTTCGCCTAGGGATTGTCCGTTACATCTGTGCAGATTACGGATGAGAATGCTTCCTCCGAGATGAGACCGTTGATCTCGGTGGAGGAATTTAGACACGAATGGGGCCAGAATACTATTGTGCGTAGTGTATCTCGTCCCCCAATCATTACTGATTTGTTGTCGCAGATTGCTAGAATCAACGGTTCATCTCCCACAGATGACAGAATTGTTATAATCGGCGCTCATCAGGATAGTACTAATCTGTTTCCACTCATGCCTGCTCCAGGTTCGTATTTATTGGACAGCAGTAAAGTATTATCAACCGTTCTTCAGGCGCTGACGATGACGGCTCCGGCACGGTTACCATCCTTGAGTCATACCGGGCGCTTCTGGCATCTGGCTTTGCGCCAGAAAGACCAGTCGAGTTTCACTGGTATTCCGCAGAGGTGAGTTTTGCTATTGGGTTCACCAAGCCCAAGATTTATGGGATATTCAGGAGCCTGGGCTTCTCGGGTCGCAGGCGGTCGCTAAGGACTATGCAGCCCGGGGCTTGCATGTTTATGGTATGAGCCAGGTACGATTGGGCGTAGCTTGTAGGACATGTCTCACTGTGTCTAGTTTGACATGACAGCTTGGGTCAAACGAGGTACCAGGGAAGAAGTTGGCGTGATTGTGGACTATGTGGACGAGGCGTAAGTTGTTCCTCGATTCGTCGTGCATGGAAGCTAATGTAGCTGTCAGTCTTACCAAGTTCAACAAGAAACTCGTTGACGAATACTTGGACATCCCTTACGTCGAGACAAAGTGTGGTTATGCGTGTTCAGACCAGTAGGCGTATTCTTTCCTCTCTTGCATCTGGTCTAATTTGTCCTAGCGCATCTTGGAGCAAAGCTGGATACCCGTCCATCTTCACCATTGGTAAAGCCCTCTACGCCTTTGCGAATCATCCTACTTACGGTACGATAGAATCAGCATTCCAGAACGCCAACCATGGCAATATCCACTCGAGTAGCGAGTGAGTTCGGTGTATTTTTATTGATTATTTCTGACTTCTTTTAGTCGCATTGATATCTCGCCCGAATTTTCATTTGACCATATGTTGGAGTTTTCGAAGCTGGCTGTCGCATATGCAATTGAGCTTAGCAAGGTTTAGCTTCGGCACTGGCCTACCAGACCCTGCTCTGGAACATACTATCAAATAAATTGGATACTTGCTTGTAAAACTTCTTGAAGCTTGTTAGTGATTGTTTCCAACGAGGCTGGAATGTCAGGTATCTCCTTGAAATGCTTCGCTCCAAGCTCGGTCACGATGAACGCATTGATCAGTGTTCCATAAAACCTGTACCAAATCATCTCTAATAGGACTATGCACAAGAATAATTCAGTAAATAATGTCACGAAGACCACAAACAGAACGTCAGGATCAAGGAACAAATAATACAGATACTATGAAGGTAATTGTTGTGATCACACACAAGACGAAGGCGCCCGTAATGGGGCTTGATCTCGTCGCCGCGTTCGCTGAACCCATAGGATACGGCGAAGCGGTCGCAGCAAATTCGTTCCATGCTTCCACGGTGGCAGTAGGGAAAAAGTATGTGGATGCGGTGGTCCCAGAGCCATAGTATATCCCCGCTTGGCCGGTCATGATGTCGTTGCTCAGGGAAGACACTTCCCCACCGACGACGGTTACCGACCCAGAGGTGTTGATGACGAGCCCCGTTTGGTTGTTGCCAAAGACGAACTCGCGCACGAGGGCGAGGGCCTGTAGGCATGTCAGCGTGTCGTGCGGGACAGGAGGCAACGGACTGACGGCGTCGGGATTGGTGTAACCGAGGAGGTGCCCTGCGTGTAGGGCGAGGACGTATCGCCAGCCACGCTCTTGGTGGACGATACCTGTGAGTTCGCCAGCATCGTTGTACCATAGAGTTTCTGGTTTGCGGGTGAAACCCCGGATGCCACCAAAGGTCGTGTTCTGTAAAAAAAGGAATGAGCGCCAACATCACCCACGACCAATGGTGAAATCCTACTTGGATGGCCACTACGAAGGAGTGCGAGTCGTAACCAAAACGAAACGAGAAAAATAGGGGAACCCACCTTGAGAGCCAAGATGTGGGATGAGAGAATCATCGTTTGCAGAGTATATGATGATTGTCATGTTGTGTGCTGTTGCGTTCGTTGCCAGGTCGGACAGGAATGCCATTGGCCTAGCTTTGTTAAACATACATCGCATGTTATGTAGCAAAGCTCCTACTCAACACCTGTAAAGGGTTATCTGAGTAACTTTTCACCCTTAAAGGAGGAATGATACATACTTGGGTCGACAGTCGAATAACCTATTGATGGAACCAATCAGTACACAATTGCACATCCAATGGCGTGCTTACTGTTGCCAAAGGGGTAATTGATAGTTTTAGCCCAACTTTGACTGGTTGGAGCATGGATCGCAGTGCGAGTTCGTGGGTCTAAAGATGGAATTGGTAAGCGTTAAAAAGAAATAAGACGGTGACCAAACCATTGAGAAAGACAGAGGCATCCATAGTCGCCTCAGGATTCAAGGCATCAGGGATATTGTAGTAATCCCAACCGCCCAGAGCTACCGCGCGCCCACCGTAAGAAAGTTGGTGAGAAACCTCAAAAGGATCACCTACTCCAGGGGAACGTGAAGTTGATAGCGTACTCGATCATTTCGTCATACACGTCACAGCCGTATTGCGGATCAATGGTTCCGTTGGCACGCCCAGCAAGATCGCGCTTCCATGCCTTGCGAGCATGGCTCCTCTGACCTTCCGAAAGGGCCCCGTCCCGCTTGGCAAACCGATTTTGCGCCTCTCGTGTGAAATCATGCATTGTCAACTTTGCACTGTATTTCCTAGAGGTATTAACATAGGAAACTGGGTCCCAGCCAGGGGTATATGTCAACGTCGGAAAGGCCTCTGGTAGGGGATACTGCAGGGTGATGTCATAGCCACAGAGGTGAGTCCTAAAATAGATCAACACCCCCAAATCAATACAGATGTTTTCACCCACTGTTCACGAAAGTACTCAAAGACATCGGGGTCATATCCGATAATTTGTGGATAGGTTTTCAAAGTGCTGAGCACGGGAACTAACTGGAACGCTTCAAAAGATCCTATTGTTCCATCACCTATGGCAATTCTTGCGAGATTGACAGGGGGGTTATCCATCTCGAAATAGGCTTTAGTAATGTAGGGCTGGAGGAGGTGTTACCTGCAATCTTGTTGAAACAAGGCACTACTCACTATGTACATTCCGGCATAACTCTCGCCGATGAGGTGCAAGGGACGCGACGCGAGGTTAGGGAATACTTTGATAAAGTTATCTAAGAAGCCCATCTGACGGGGATGCATCAGTATTTGATCACGGATGAAACTAGGGTCTCACAAAATCAATTGCCATTTGGTCTTCATCGTAGACTTGGCATCAAACCATCGTCAATTGTGGATAAAATTCAACGAGGTCTTATATTCACCATATCCATTTGAATCGGCAGTGCTAAATCCGGTGCCACTGACACAGGTCTAACGATTAGGCCATCACGTGGACGACAGATGCACGTACACTGGCTGATCGATCCACACATGGTCTGCCACTGTCGTCCAAGAAAGTGGATTTTCGAACAGAGAATAATTGTTCGAGATTTGAATAGGACCATTCTGCGGTGGATATGCATGTGGCGACTTGATCCGATAGACCAAACAATCAGACAAACCTCGAACAGGAGTCCAATCAAACTAGAAGAACCAGGGCTATATCGGGGACAAAGGTGAGTCTAATGCTTGCTCCACATGATCACGAACCCACCCTCCATTCAACCAGATGCCCCACGGTTCGTTGCTGGTCGCGGTGAACGAGCCATCTGACGATTCGAATGCCCAAAAGAACAGGGTATCATTTGGGTGACCCTCTCTCTGGACAGGAATATTTCCTGCCCAATTGCGTGCGAGTGGCCATGTCACATTGGGGAGACTCTCGGTCACTTGGAAGTCTAGATGGATATTGGTCATAGTTGAGAAAATGTATGCTGGGACACACAAGCCTGCCATTCTGGGCTATAGTCGCCATTGGGCATTCCAGGATATGCCTGTGGCCAGCTGCTGGGTGGTGTACCAGATTGAGCATTTACGAGCAGTGTGATGGCAAACGCAAGGAAGTAAAAGAAAGCGCGTGACTTTAGGCGCATGGCGAGAAAAGCGGACACGAATTAGTTATGAAAGTGGGACTACGCCAAGGCAGATGTTGCGTCGGACATTTATAACAGTGCGCAAAGATGGCGCACATGCGGGAACGAAGACGGATATAGCGACCATGATCGTGTGATATTAAAATATTTGCTGTGGGTAACCGTACGTTAGTCTCGGTACCATCCGTTTTTGGTCGTCCCCCTTGGGGCTTCGGAATACCCCCATCAGTCACACATGTCACACTCTCTGTTCTTAGTTAGGCAGAAATTTCCTTTTTCGAATAGCTTCTTGTTCTGCCCTTTTTCGTCTACCTCCCTGTCCCTACTAAATGCTCGAACATATCCCCACTGTCATTACTCTTGAGCTCAACAAAAAGAAATACCTCATAGTTAGTGATGCCATGGCCTGGCCCGGCCCAAAAACCTGGGACTGGGCTCGACTTTAGGGGCTAGCGGCTGCGCAGAATCACTGGCCCGAGTCCTTAAAGGTTCTGAGAAGAACGTATTTTTTTTTAATGTACACTACACTACAGGCAAATGCGGCATGACAACCGCCGTCGTCATTCACTCCCCTTCCCTCTCCCACTATGTGACTCACAGTGGTGGTGTAAACGCCACGTCTGACTCCCCCGGCCGATGCAGCGTCGTCGCCGTCTGCTCTCATCGTTCAGTGCAGCCCGGAAGAGTCTCGTCGATACTCACCGCGCCAGACATCGCGCACGCCCAGTCCTTGCACAGCGACCCCAATCGCGGCGCATCTTCCGCAGTCTCCCCCACCCAGATCATGTACAAGTCCACCAGACACGTGATCTCCACAGCCAGCGCTGCTGCTGCGCCATCATTGCAGCACGCTAGTACGCTGTGCTCCGTTGTGCTTCCTCACCCTCTTCGCCGGTGGTTGAGCCGCGAGCGTCATGGTGGTGGCATGCCACTCGGCGTGTTGTTGTCAGCGCGGTGGTGGTGGGTGCGCCGTTGCGCACCCGAGCCCTCGCTGTCATCATTAGCGGTGGGTGGTGAGAGCGTGCTGTTTAACCCTCGTCGTCCCACTCACCACCCTCACTGTTGTCGTTGTCGGCATTGCGGTGGTGAGGGTCGCCCAATCGTCCCCTTCGCTCCCTTGCCATTGTTGTCATCGGCGTCGTGGTGGGTGTACCGTTGCGCACCCTCGTCGTCCCCTTGTCGTCATTGCTGGCAGTGGGCGCGCCATTGCCCACAGTCGCCATTGTTATCATCGCTGTGGTGGCAGGAGCATCGCCCCACCACGGTCGTCATGGTGCGGTGTTTGGTGGTGGGCACACAATCCTCGCCCTGTCGTCGTCGTGCGGTGTTTGGTGGGCCTTGCATCCCCACCATGTAGTGCCGTGGTGCGTACGCACCTTATCGTCCCCTTGCCCTCGTCATCCCCTTGCAGTGTGGTGGTGGGCGTGCCACCGCACACCTTGTTGTCATCAGCGGTGAGGTGCCAAGTGCACAATTGGGAAAAGTGGGGTGTGCCATTGCACCACTGTCCATCGTCGTTGCTTTAGTGGTTGTGGCCGTGGCTGTGGTAGTAGTTGGTTGATAGTAGTTGGCGGTAGTCGTGTCGGCGTGGTAGATGAAGTTGCCAGACTGACTAAGCAATATTTTAATAATATTTTTTGCTAACCGAGCGACAGCGTGACTGATGGGTGTGTCTTCGACCGAATGTCACCAGACGTTTTGGTCATCGGAGTATTCCGAAGCCCCAAGGGGGACGACCAAAAACGGATGGCACCGAGACTATCGGCGCACGTATGTAGCCAAATACCAGGTTTCCGTGGGTCCAGGACCTGCCCGAAGGGCCGTGCTATTTTAATAATATTTTTTGCTAACCGAGCGACAGCGTGACTGATGGGGGTGTCTTCGACCGAATGTCACCAGACGTTTTGGTCATCGGAGTATTCCGAAGCCCCAAGGGGGACGACCAAAAACGGATGGTACCGAGACTAGTGCGCCGACATGAAACAAGCATGAGACCAAACGGGAACACCGTGTTGTTTACAGACATCAGGAAACCATGTTTCAGAGCTGTAGTAAGCAACTGAATTGAGTAGTAACAGTAGCCTACATAGCACTACCTAGCCATCACATTACTTCTCGAGGCTTTATAGTGTATGTAGCAACACTGTACCATGCATAGACTACACAAGACAAAAACACAAAGCTTGTGATATTACATGACAGATGACACAGTAACTCTTGCGCCTGCTCATCGTCCTGAACACGTGTGTGCGTCCCCCCATTCAGTCCTGGTGGGTAGTAGGTGTGCCCGTGGGGTAGACATGTCGTGCGCAGATACACCCTTTGCAG
This sequence comes from Tubosaeta aff. alveolata, assembly GCA_038094535.1. NCBI lineage: Eukaryota > Fungi > Basidiomycota > Agaricomycetes > Boletales > Boletaceae > Tubosaeta > Tubosaeta aff. alveolata. The sequence goes on along the minus strand of JBBPUG010000847.1, from coordinate 4,646 downwards.
CCGCTGCCACCGTAGTTGTCGTGCTGCTGGCGCGGTTGTGCCCCGCTCGTCGACCTGGTTGGTGGAAGGCACGCCATTGTGCAGTCCCCCCTTCCTGGTTGTCTGGTGGATGATGAGCGTGCCATGTAATTGCGCCGTCATGATGGTGGCGGTGGCGATGGTGATAGCGCCAAGTGTCGCGCCCCCGTGTCATCCTGGTCGGTGGAAGTACCCATGCGTTGTCCCGGCGGGTCGCGGTTGCGCGGCCCCGGCCTTGGGGCGTACAGAGTAGACGTCCAGGACGAGAGTCGAGAGGGGCGTCAGGTGAGGAGCACTGGAAAGGACACGTCGAAGAGTCACATGACTCGCGCATGTCACGGTAAGTTCAACTTCAACTCTTACGTGTACTTCTTACGCTCGCCCCAACCGCTCGTTTACTCAACTAAGTCCCTCGCACTCAAGCGCCCACGCAACAACAGGCGAGGGCCACGCAGAGCGGCAATTCCAGAACAACGCAACCGTAGCCGGTGATGGGACGCGCGGCCATTCCACTGCCGTGCCATCACGAAGACGACGACGTGGGCGAGGGCATACAATGAGATGCCTACCACCACAACGGCGACGACAGCGTGCGGGAGCGAGCAGTGGCCCTGCCACGAAGACGGAGGGGCTCACAACGGCATACCTACCACGACCACCATGATGTGACGACGAAGGCAGCAGAGCGGGCCACCACCCCCAAGACATGAAGTCGCGAACGACGACGGCAAGAGTACGCGATGGCGTGCTCATCACCACGACGACGACGCGCAAGGGGGGCGACCCAATAAGCGCAACAGCACGCCAACGATCACGGCGGCGGTGGCGGCTCTACCCCCACCTGAGGACGTGAACGAGGGGGTGCAACGACACACTATCACTGCAGCGCCGACGGTGACAGGCACTCTGACCACAACGACGACGTGGGCAGAGGAGCACGTCTACCACCCACAAGACGACGAGGAAGGCGGCGCGGCGCAACGACCACCCACCAGGACGACATGCGGGAGGGACTACGGCACGCGCACCACCCGCAAGACGATGAGGACGGTGGGGGCGGCGAAACGGCGTGCCCTCCACCAACCAGGACGACACGGGTTGCGCAACGGCCTGCGCACGCGCACGCACACATCCAGGATGGCGAACGGGGCGCAACGGCACGCGCGCCACTACGAGACGACGAGAGGGTGGGTAACGCGGGGCTGCGCGACGGTACACCACCACCGCGCAACGACGAGCTGGCGAACGGGGCGCACCGGCGTACCACGACGATGACGATGGCGACGAACGCGAGGCGGGCAGGGACTGGGCAGTGGCATCCCACCACCCAACGACGACCGGCGACGACGATGACATGCCGCAACGGCTGCCACGCGACAAGGCGGCGATAGCCCCACTGCTAGCAAGACGACGACGAGGGAAGGGGAATCAAAGGCGCCCCACCACTGCAGTGCCGACGACAATAATGGCAAGGTGGCGCAGAGACGTACCCATCCTCACCGTGACGATGAGGACGAGGACGAGGCGGCGCATTCATCGGGAATTTGCGTTCTCAACAAGGGGGGCATCAATCATGATGACGACGACGCGAACGAGGGGGCGCAATGGCACACCATCACCACAGCGCCGACAACGAGGAGCAAGACGAGGGGGCGCAGGCATGTCAACCGCGACGATGGGACGCAAAGGTGTGCCCACACCACGACTTCGAGGATAACGAAGGGGCGTAATGGAACACCAACGATGACGGCGGCGGGAGGAGGCGGCGGTGCGGCTACCCCCACTTTAACGACGAAGACGCGGACGAGGGCCGGGTGCAATGGCACACCGTCACCACGGCGCCGACGGCGAGGAGCAGGTCGAGTAGGCGCAGGCATGCCGACCACAACAACGACGAGGGCAGGCAGCGCAACTACCCCCATCTTAACGGCGAGGACGTGGACGAAGCGGTGCTCACCATCGTCCAGCGCTGACGGCGAGGAATAGGACCAGGTGGCGCAGATGTGGTTTTTTTGTGCAACTAGTAGTGCGACATAGTGTACCATAGTGCGGTGTAGCAGTCCGTAGTCCGTTCACAATGCAAAACCTATTACTACATAGTGTGATGCAAATGATGTGCCATCTATGTTGTGCTACATAGTGCTATATAGTAAAGCATGTCATTATTCAGTACTACCATAGAAGGGAGAAGCCTACAGGCACTACAGCACTATATATGCTACATAGTGCTACATAGTGATTGTGGAGTTTCCAGATGTCATCAACACAAAAGTAAGGGGATGCGCAGATGCGCACAGCCTCACCTCTGTCAATCCCAGTCAATGATGCGTTTTGTCCATCCCTTCTTTGATATCTCCCGAAACACACTGACCGTGTCGTGCATCAAATTTTTCAAGAACCAGTGAGTCTCTCTGTTTGTGCACCTTCACTTACGTCATACTATTTATCCTCTTCTGTTTACTCAAGACCTGCTCACTTTTCGTCGCATTAGTGGCCTCGAATCTGGAAAAGTCAGCCGGGGCTATCTTCGCGCTTCCTGGCAATTGAGGACATGTCAGGACGCCACTGCATCGCTTATCGAGAATCACGATGTAATGTTGCAAGAGGGCCTATTGTGACGGTTGGGCTTGGCCAGGCGAGAGGGTGTGGTGTCGGGAGTCCCGGTGTGATGTAGTCCAGTCGATCCATTCCGCACCACCTGCACGCCTTCCGGGTTCCCTGTTCGCTCTCCAGGATGTCTCAGGCCATAAAACTTATAATCAACTAAACTCATCCTCCTGCTAGTCTGTCGTCCACACCCAAGTGCCCACTGCTCGCTGCTACACGCCTATCCTTTGTTATCGTCAACAACTCCAGCTTCCGCACTCCAGGCTTCCTTGTCTTGGCTCGTCCTATGCACGCAATGACAAAGCGATGGAAAAGGTCCCCATCCAGATGCGCTCACAAGTACATCGTCCGAAAGCCCATCCTCGGCAGTTCATCTCTGCCGTTTTTACGCATAGTACGACGACCCCGAACTACTCCCTCTAACTCAACCTCGGACAATTTGCACTTGTCGTAATCCCCGAAAGTAATGATATCACCCGTGTCGCATTTCTTCCACTTCCCGTACGATCCGGAAAAGTCTGGCTCTCTTGTGGAGGCTATCCTTCTTTGCAAGAGGATAGCGTATAGGCGGTCTGGATATTGAGTTGGGGCTTGTTGTGGTTTGACATTCAGAATGCCGAGCGCAAACTCCTCTATCTCTCCATTTGCGTCCTCGTTGCCGTACGGTCGTTTGATCCCCCGTATCTTGATGGTCTCGTTGGATATTGAAGGACATTTGACCGTGGCATCCGAAGGTAGGTCGTCGTGGAATATGGATTGCGTTCCTAACTCTTTGACCTCCGCGGGAACAAATAGAATCGACATGCGCAAACCAACATTTGTCAGGTCGACGGGCTCGTTGGAAATCCCTAGCCAGCCTTTGGGTCTGTGAAGCCCGAGACAGGAATAACAATTAGGGGAAGAGGGAATCATGCGCGAGGGGTGAATAGAGGGTGAAATCGACTGTCCGGCCCATATAAACCAATCTCGTTGGTATCCAACCTCGAGGATCGCCCGGAACAACCTGAAAAATGCACGCTCTCTGCCCTCGCCATATGCAGTAGGGATACTGACGTCGAAGATACCCATCAGAGAATAGGATTCGTCTTCCTCCTTGGTTGTGCTTCTGTGCGCAACCCATTGCATGCGTTCTGGTAGAGACGGATGATAGATCCCTGGAGTGAAGTTACAGATCTGCTCCATGGATATACCAGTCTTTTTCGGAATGGTGCCAATGAGAAGATCGAGTTGTCGGCAGATGCTTCTGTCATTGGTGGACCTGAGCAGCCTCTCGTCCTCCTTGGATATTTTGTCGTTGAGAAAGTCAGTAAGACGTTGCCAGTCCTTGCTATAAAATTTGACTCGTAGTGGCGCGAGGAGTTCCTGTAAAGTCCATCCACGCGAGAACCACCGATCGTGACCATAAACGAGATCCAGGAGGGTGTCAATCTCCGCAAGGTGAATGATGCATATAGCTGTACTGCGGTACCACGAAAACATAGAGCGAATTGACTCGTCTAACTCAGGGGGGTAAGACTTGTCGATACAGACGCTGTCCACCCAAGCGAAATCTGTATATTCCTTGGCAATATGGCAGAGGCTGTGCAACTTCTTCAGGCTCTGAGCCTGATCGTGATCCAGTTGCTGCAGATGTGAACCCGAGATATCCTTTTGCCCTCGAAAATCTTCGTAGGAAAGCTCTCCTCGTTCCCATGTGTGCGAGAGGACAGCAAACTTCGTCGCATGTCCCATCCATCTAGCAATAGCTTCATCTTGCAGCTGCTTCCGCTTCATGGGAGACATTTTATGATCGAGTTTCTCAAAGGCCTCAAGCACCATCGCCTTGATCGCATTTACACCTTCATCGAGCTTTTCGGATGATGTGAGATATCTTGCGACATGAGCCCTGTCCTGAAGCTCAAGTTCCGTCGCCCGTAGATTGATGAGGCGGAAGGGTAGTTTACTGAATACGTAGGAGTGTGTCTCTGCGGAGAGAGTACGACGCAGGGACTTGTCGCTAAGCAAGCAATCGTCTCTCAGCT
>JBBPUG010000846.1:0-14804 GCA_038094535.1 Tubosaeta aff. alveolata | reverse complement strand
AAATGACAACGATGGGCATGCCTTGAAGAATGCTTCCCATACGATGAGAGAGTAATACTGCAGTTGAGGTGGTAGTCGAAACACACATTCTGGAAAATTTGCTGGCGGAGCTGTTGTGCTGTAACCAGAAATAGCAGGCACTTTGCGTAGCACATAGTGGGCACAGATTGAAATGGTACTTGTCGAAAACGTAAAACGGCGAAACCTCGCGATTTAATGACGGGATGCTCTGTCGTCGGGGTTGAGGTAGAACCGACGGGTGTGGCGCCGCACTATCACAGATGAGGTGCACTCATCTAATCTGAGTGTGGAAGGCTGAGACTTGTCAACATCAATGGCGTGGGTCCATGGCATCAACCACCCGGAATATTTCAATGTGCGTGCAGCGTAGCCTACGAATGGAAATCGGTGTGTGCAATGCGTCGTCCGGCCGTACTTGCCATACCCGGGGTGAACCTCGGTCTGTCAGCTTGCATTTGACACAGGAGTCAGAGAGTCTAACAGAAATTGCGAATAGGGAGGTAAGATTAAGGGTCGACGCTGGGACGGGGGAGTTACGTAACCACAGAAAATAACTGAGCTTAAGGAGACTGAAAAGACTGAAGTAAAAATAGACAGTACTGAGAGTGAACCAACGCATGGATATTGCTGAGTAAAACTGTCTCCGATACATATGGAAGTGAGCAGGGATACGGTAACTCATCTGCACTAACCGGAAAATGGCGAAATTATCGGAGGGAGGTAGCCTGACACTGTGTACCAGGTATGCGATGTCGTTCCGGAATCAGTCGAAGTTCGCTGTCAAGCGAACGGGCATACGGCGGAATCAGACGCATATGGAACCATGCCCATGCGGTGAAACCAAACCGATAAATCGGATGCGAGTCGACAACGGGAACACCGTATAAGGGGCGAGAGCATAATTCGCTTCTTATTTATGACAGATACTTTCTGCAAACTATGAACAAGGGCCAAGAGGAGTAAGACGAAGAGGGGCAGGAAAGGATTGAATTGATTCGGAAAAGACAGACAAGACCTGACGCGTCACCGGTAGAAGCAATCGAAACGAACGCAGAATACTCACCATTAACACTACAGAAGAACGCGGACAGGGCCAATAACCGGGAACAAGAAGCAGAGATAGGACGCGAGGTAGTGCCAGTCCTGTAGAGGCAACGACGAGACATTGAACAAGGACGACTCGCACTGCCACCGACTTACTCTTTACTTCTCACGTGCTCATCTGCAGGCCCATGGTACCTTCGCACACATACCTCCATTGTTTGAGTGGCCGTGAGGGCCGCTTCAGTCTGCGTCGTCTTGTTCAAATATGGGACCAAAGTGATGCCAACACCGCAGCCACTGACGGGGAAACTGTACAGGACTCAAAGCGATAACTGCAGCACATCTGAAGGTGCGCCTGGCTAGAGAGATGATGCCTGTCATGCAGGGAGCGTCTAGACCGCAAGATGAAGAAGAAAAAAGCGCAGCCGAGGCCATATCCTATCTGCTTCACCCCCGTTCAGAAGTGATCTACGCAGGCGATCCGGATCACGATTCTGCGTGTCGCGTGCTGAGCGCCGATGACACGCTCATTTCTGGTCCTACGACAACGAAACGTGGGAGCTTTCCCAGTGCCTCGAGCCGCGTGAATCGCGATGGTATCCCCCGCCATCTCGTTCATGGATCTCGCTCATGTTTTCGTCCCTGACATTTGCTCACAATGCGACCGCGACGAAGCGGACATTGTGCATCCCCCCTCTTTCGCTCTGAGACTTGTTAGCGCAGAGCATCCATGAGCAACTTTCCGACGCCGTATTGGCAACTGTCTCTGGCGTGCGCTAGCGCGTGCGGGCACAGGTGAACTACATCGTTTGCGTATTTGATAAGACCACAGACCCATTCCCATATTCCACGGATGTAGACAGCTGGTGAGAGCGAGGGCATGGGAAGTTGCACGCGTGTCCGAGTCAGGCCCAGGGACGAGATGACAAGATATCGTGCGAGGGTGCCTCTGGTGGTTTGTGACATGCATGTGAAGGTAATGTGGACTTGGTAGGGGCTGTGCAAGGGTTGAAGCACTGGCCTTCAGGGACAGCCATCTTATCAGGAGAAGGATTGATGATCGACGAGTGTACTGCCACTAACATAAACTTTACGAGCAGAATCACTTTGCAAATGAGTCGGGACTGCAGTGAATGGTGTAAAATAGCGGATATTACAGCTACATACTGCAGTTTCTTGTCTCATAAATACTGTAGGGGCAATTGGAAACGTTTATGCTACCAAGATGGTGTTGTATGCTCGTCGGATAAATGTATCCATGCATTTTTCGCCAATCTAATCAACCCATTCCAGAAACCAGACAACCACGAATACGGTGAAAAAAAGAAGACACTGAAGGCACGAAAACGAAAACAATTAAGAATGCAAAGGTCTTGATGTAAAGCAAAGCATACTCGGACGGGATAACTTGCCACTAACCAAGGTATTAGACAAACGTCACACGTACGCGGTAGTTCTATTATTGTAGTGTCCGCGGCCAGTCTCAGGAGGAATAGCTCAGGCCCCTCGCAAAGTGTGGCGGATGCGTCGCGTCCTCCTCCAGCGCCCCATGGGCGTTTCCCGACGACACAATGGACGTGTTCGCACGTCGAAAGTGCGGGATCTGGCGCGCGTCCAAAGACCGCCATTTATGTTCCCAAGCACGGAGCGCGGCCACGAAGCCCGGATTCGGATTGATACACGGACGATGGCGCTTCACGAGCGCGTACGCCTGATCGTAGGACATCCCGAGATCATGGATGAGGTAAGCGATGACGATCGCGGGCGACCGGGAAATACCCTGTGTGTCGTGAGCCGTCGGAAGCACGTGGCGCCCCTGGGGGTGGACGCACCTGCTGGCAGTGGACGAGGACGTTCCCGCCGCCTGTGAGCGCACTGGCGATGTACTGGCACGCGTTCTCGAGGTGCGATTTTAGATCGGCCGAGGGCTTGTCGAGGATGTCTATCCTCAGACATCGAAAGCCGTCCTTTTCCGATATCGGAATCCACGGGGCGTCGAGGACCTGGACGACGTGTGTGATGCGGTGGCTTTTGAGCAGCTCGCGGTCCATGGTGGCAGACATGGAGCCGAGGTATAGGGCTCCTGATGGCGGATTGACAGGGTAACTGAATGGAGAGGTTGGATTTGGATGACGGATGGGCAGGATCTGGTGCATTGGAGTGCACATGGCCTCCATGACCTCCTGAGACATGCCCTCGAAGCGAATCATGTTGGAATGAAGCGTAGATGAAACCCGGAAAGTGTGGATGGGCCTTATGGAACAAGAACCATGCGCTGAATGAAGGCACAGTGAAGAGGAGTGCTTGTGGAGATGGTTAGGGGGGACATTGAATGGGTTATCAACTGGCCGTTCAAATAATCGATCATGGTGTGGAGTGGAATGCTCCGTTGCCTATTTCGGAGGATAGGACCTGGATGTTTGCGGGCTGTGTGAAGGATCTAGACTGCGGTCAGCTCTGGCCTGAAAAACAGTCAAGGCGGTCTCGGCCCAGGTACGGTTATGAGCCCTTTCCTCGCCCACTCGGAGATGATCAACTACTTTATGTAACATGGACAACTGGAACATGATGCATGATGCATGACAGGGTCATGTGCTATCGACATATCACCAGGTCAATGATCAACTGTTCTGAGCTAGTCAGTGACCTTTTTGACCAATATCTCTGAATCAAATACTATGTGTACGGCAAGTCAGGTGAGCAAATTTTGAGCAAAATTAGCCGTGAATTAACCGAAAATAAACTTTCCTGATTTCCTGATGGAGTGCTCGAATGTAAGTACACGCAGGCACGGAAAGGCCTCCCCTGCAAGATGCATGATCCCTAAATCATGGCACAAGATAGCCATCCGCGTATCCTCGTCCCATCTCGGCATCCTCCGGTTCCGCGGACATCAGTCCAGACAGGGAGAAAACTCTCGAGTGAGACGAACCCGTTTGGTCCCAGCCTTGGAGAGGCATCTCATCCACAACCTCAGCGATATCGATGGACCTGAAGCCCGACGCGATCTCGCGCATCAAAGTAGGAACACATCTTAGTGGTTCCTGTCGTGTCATCGACACTGCGTTATCTTTGAACGGGCACTGGCTTCGTCGTCCCTTCATTTGGACTGTTGTAGACGGCTAGAAAGGTGAGACGACACAGTCCGGGCCAAACCTCCATGCATATGTGCGATGGTCGCGTTCAGCTACGACACTGCTGCGCACTCCAAGCTCTCTGCGACACCTCGAGGTTCGATCTCACCTAGGCGAGCCCCTGCCCTATGATCGATGGACGCGAACAACGTCACCGGTCCCTGAGGTGTTGCCTGGTGTCGCCCCCGAGGCACTGATCTTCATCCACCAAGGGGAAGGACGTGGACTGGTTTAGGTGCAAGTTCCAGCCTGCCAGAGAAGCCCGTCCGCAGGAGTGGATTGTGCGGGTGTTTGAAGTTGATCGAAGGAGCCGCAGCGCCTCAAAAGGTCTAGACTGTAGAAGGAGATGACCCACCGCGGGCACCGGCTCAGCCGAATCCCCGCAATGCCAGCGCCAAGCGAGCCGAACATCCTCCGGCCCCGACTTCTTCCCGCATTGACGCTATAATAATGATGATGTGGCTGGTGAACTACGCCCGTTGCGGCGTCGTGATTGCGAACAAGTAAGTCCGCATTGTTTCCGTGATACGCCAGCTGGGCTTCTACATTCAACATTCAGCGCTGGACGGTAACGAACGCGGGAAAACCGAGTCTTGTTAGGTACTGCCACCGACAAAATAGACATACAGTGCTAATCACCACAACCGTACGAGTCTTCAGGCGAGCAAGAGGACAATGTCAAAGACTTTGTTTATATATGTCCTGCCAAGGCATTCGCTATCATCGAATTTGGAATATCAGTAGTTACTGCGGACTTACACGTACGCAATAGCAACCAGCGAGCAGTCGACACCACGAGTAGAACACGTTCACAACAGTGAAACAAAAGTGGTCAGATCATGAAGATTGCAGAACAAGTACTGGGTATGGACTCGGGACAAAAAGGAGAATAGAGGTGGCGGGAGGGAGGGAAGACATCGACGTTTAGGATAAAGGGCGTGTCATCCTAGTAAGTAATCTACAAGACCACGCAGTGACCTCCTTTCTTGTGCTTGACCCGGCTGAGTAGCGCCGCCCGAGTAGCATATTGGAAGACTTCACGAACACCCTCTCCCGTTCGTGCCGAGCACTCAAGGTAGTGCTTCGCTCCGATCTTGTTCGCCACAGCCATCCCCTGCCACACGTAAAGAATCAAACTACAAAGATTGACGTAGACACTCACCTCCTCGGGAGTGACGGGACGCTGGCTCGTCTTTCTGAGCTCATCAATTACCCTGGGATCACGTCGAAGGTCCTTCTTACACCCAACAAGGATGATAGGCAAACCGGCACAGAAGTGCATGACTTCGGAGATCCACTGGAATAGGAGAGGCTGTCAGTATCACTGAAAATGACATTAGGGGAAGCAACGAACCTTTTCCTGTACGTTGTCCAGCGAGTCTGGAGAGTCGACGGCAAAACAGATTAAAATAACATGAGAGTCAGGGTAGCTGAGAGGCCGAAGCCGATCGTAGTCTTCTTGACCCGCAGTATCCCATAGCGCCAGCTCAACATGCTTGCCATCAACTTCAACATCGGCCACGTAGTTCTCAAATACAGTGGGAACGTAGACCTAACGAGAGACAAAGGAGCTCGAAAGAAGGAGAAGAAAGAGAAGAGAAAACGGTACCTCGGGGAATGTTCCTTTAGAGAAAACGATCAACAAACAGGTCTAGTTGCACAAGTGAGCACGAATGTCGGTAGAGTGACTGAGAAAGAAAGACCTTGCCACAAGCACCATCACCGACGATAACGAGTTTTCTCCTGATCTCAGACATTATGTGAACGTAGAAAGTTGAACGTTGTTGGTAGAGCCGGCGCTGTTGGAGATGAAGGTGTTGAGCGAGACAAGAAGCTCGCACGGTGAGACATGGCGGCCTTTCAATCGCTCTTTCAATGCGTCACGCATCGGGCAGGCTGTGCCACAGCTGTGCCGCCATGCCGTACAGCCCTACAGGTAGCATTCTCTTGGCTCAGTTATGCATGCGCACTACAAGGCTCTCCTGGGTGGTGGAAGGCTGAGCACGATCCCCCCACAGCTCTCGTACTCCCCCTCTGGACCGTAGCTACTCATTTTACAAATTTGAATTTCATCCACATGCCATGTTCCGAAGTCAACTTTGACAGGCCGGCGCCAGTCGACCTCACCTCGTGCTTCTAGGAGAATGGCCTGTGCGGGCTCAGACTCTAGCAGCGATGTGTACGAGAACGGGATACGACGCCCTTCCGTCTTGGGTTTGCGATAAGACGTGTTGAGAATCGTGCAGTGTAACTGAGGCAAAGCGCTCCTATGAGTGACCGGAGAGAACAAAACAAAACGGACCTTGAGAGGGCGGCGGTCATTGATAAACCCTGCTCTTATGAAGGCCTTGTTCACCATGTCTGGTGGACCGTCAGTGGAATAAATAGGTAGCACTAGTACTCACTGCTGACTTGCCATAGCCGCTCCGCGTCCTCGTTCTCGAGCGCGGATCCGAGCCAAAGAACGTGTGCTTTATCCGGGTTCCCGCCGTCTGGCGGCATGATGTCCATCACCTTCAGGGGCACCTTGAGACAAGCGTCACCCAGCAATTCCAAAATTCGAGGCCGGAGTGAGGTCAGAAGTGAGAGCGCCTCTGGAAGCGTCTTCCTTGGATCGTTCGTTTGACTGCCAACGCTAGGATCGCTTGGGTCTTCTAGTGACATCACCCCCAGCGTCAGATGCATCCGACGTGGATTGACCACGATCGTCCTATCGAGACCAGGCACCGCCGGTGTCGCTGCCAACAATGCACCTGTAAAGCCCGCGACAGATTCCCGGAGTGCTTCATGATGCCCCTGAATGTAGTCAGCGGATGCTGCACCAAGATCGAGAGCCACGAGGACTTGGCACTGACGATGGGGAGCGATAGGACTTTGCGCTAGTCAGCATGAAAAAAAAACAGAAAAGAAGTACTCGCAATGTGTGAGAGGCCTGCTTGGAGTTCGACCACCATCGTTGGGGCCAGAGCGACGGCTTCTGAATTTTCCTCTGGCCATGGAAGGGAGTCGGTTCATCGGCGTAGACGGTAGCAGTCGCGCTCGAACCCAGTGGGGCCTCGACTGAGGCGTTAGCGCCCGACCAGCGCCACCACGCGCAACTTTGGAGACACCGGGCTCAGTGACTGGCCAAGGTGACCGCGTAGGTGTCACACTATTACTCGCCCCACAAAACATCACCAGACATTGACCAATCGATCAATGTCTGGGGATGTTTTGCCTCAATATTGAAGTCCGGTGTGCTCACACTTTCCTATCTTCTCTCTCACTCACAACTGTTCCATCGTTTCCAACTCTCCCGCATGTTATTGACAGCGCCGGAATGTCACATGTGGCCTTACTCTCGCTAAATCTCCTGAGCGCGGCACTCAGAACGTGCCACAGATTTCGCGAGTTTCACATTCAAGTGTCGGTCCTCATTGACACTAGGTCGATGAAAATACTGCAAGCTCTGGGATTTTGCTGAACGTGGATAAGACAGTATACAGTACGTCTGACCTTTAGGATCTCGTGTCACTTAGTCGCTTTGCATATCTACATTCATACACTTTGCTTTGCGGTACCACGTGTGACGTATCTCACTAATTAGTTTGCAGAGTGTATATTGTTCCAATGTGATCGCTGAAGGTTGATCTTGGCCTGTGACATGCCTCTTCTTCCTTTTGCGTTTACCCTTTTCTGGGTTGTTTTCAAGTGGATTGCGCCCAAGTCATGCACTTCGTGTCCAGCAGCAAGCGGTCGTCTTTATGACCGTTCCTCTCCCTCAACAAGCGCTAGCTTCACGATACAATGATTTACTGGCCCGGTCTCTGGCACGATGGTCTGGGACGACGGAAACTATACCATTTCCAGTCAAGCACTGGAACGCTGCTTCACATTCAATGCACTATGATTATTATGCTCGCGAACAATCCAGTTGTACAACGACTGTCAACCACGAACGCTTATCTGGTAACTTTGATGGCATTTTTGGTCTCGCCCTCCCTTCCGACTCTTTGATTGAACAGCTCATACTTCGCTGGCTTGGGTAATGTTCCGGATGGCGTTACCTTTTCCTCCAATCTATTTTATCTTCTGAAACATCTTATTTTCCCCTTTCTCGCCCCTGAGCGGTTAGCGACAGCTGCTTTTCTGGAAGATCGCGATTTGTGCCATCACAGCCTACGCCGACGGCGATCACCTTTCGCTGCGTCCCCTCAATAATCGCCACAGTTAACCTTACGGAGCTGTCGTTGGTAGACACTGTAGGCCCATCGCCTTTTGATGACTATCGGTTCTCACGTTGCACTCGAAGATTATATTCTAGGCACGACGCCGCTTCACATGGCCGTGACTCTGGACGGTCAAAGCCAACTTCCGCTCCACCCTCTTGACCTAACCGGGGACGTCAAGCCCACACTACTGCATGGGTCTTGTATAAACGGAGACTGGGTCACTCACAGCATCCGACGTGGGCGATACGATCCTTGACATGCGAAACGGGTGCTATGGCATATGACCGCCTCGACGCCACCGGGAATGTCAAACGCTGACATCCCGCTTGGAATCTCCCCTGACGAATGTAATGAAGGTGTTTTGCCAGGTTTGGGTGATGAAACATGGACGACGAGGGGCGGCTTTCTGTTGCCGACAGGGTGCACATCGGGCTGGTTCGTGTCTTGGTCGTATATTTGCCACCGCGATCCTCTTTACACGTCGGCAGTTCTCGCATATGGGGCAGGCGTGCGGTGCGGTGCGTGTCGGGGCACTGATCAAGCGAATTGCGGACGGCGACAACACGCCTCTGTGCGGTCCGCCGCACGCCGATCCGCAAGGTGCACCGTCGACAGTGCCCAGACGCACGTCGTAGAGGACACCCGGACGTGGCCGTGTCTCGGAGGCCGGCGCGGCACCGCGGTGGGAGAGCTCCCCGCTCATCGCCCCCTCACGACCATGCGGATTCCCGGGATGGCGCCCCGGATCGCCTGCGCGCACGACCGAGCTGCAACGCCGCCTTTCCGACTAGCATGAGAGTCCACTCCGCCACTGTGATGACCGACCTCTTCCCCACAGGCACGGGAATGTCGATGTGCGTTCCCCACCTCGTGACGATGGCTACGAACCCGTATCTAACATACGCCCGGCGTATAGCTTTTACCCATGGACCCATTGCATGTCGTACGTGCTTTGTAATTTTTTCCCGGCACAGGCCACTTGGATCGGGTACGCCTCCCACACATCCGTGGAGTTGGCCAAAAGAACAACCTTTCAACGTCACCGTGATTCTCATATGATTTCGATCCTACACAGTGCCCGGGGGACGACCCTATCGAACGCTGTACATCTCTACGACCACTTCGCCCGCCGGCGCATCCGTATGCTTCCTCACCGAATAATGGATCTCGACGTCGAGTTCCCTCGAGTTCCCCTTGCTCTTGTGGCAATAAAACGTGCCAGAGACGACCGTGCCTACAAAAAGGACAGAGAAGGAATTAAAAAAACACGACAAGGACGGAACACAGCCCACGCACCCTCCTCTGCCACGATCGGCTCTCGCAGTAAGAAGAGCGTCTGCATCCAATGGGTCGGCTGGCTCCTCGGTCCCGTGCTGAAACTGATGACGCGCTTGTCTTCCCGTTCTTTGAGCCCCGGACCCACGCTCGCCCTGCGCTTGCGCGGCGGTTTCCCAGCGATCGGCCACACCTCTGCGAGGGTGACGTCGCCTTCTTTGATAAGCCTCACGGGGACGTTTGGTGGGAGAGGCTCGCCGGTGGTCGTGAAGAACGTGTCAAAGTAGAGCACGAGCGCGTGGATCTTTGTCCGCATGGGCGAGGTTGATGTGAGGGAAAACGGGGATGAAAAATCGAGTTGACGGGCCGTGATGGATTGGAGATGGAGGTCCTACAGGGAGGGTTCGTGAAAAGATATGATACGGGGACAAGGCGTCTTACTTTGAGCAGGTATGGTTCGCTCACGACTGATTCTGGGCCAACGACGTCGACGATAGCCTCTTTGTAGATGCCGTGCGCCATTTCGGATAGATCAAAACCTGTTGTTGTTGCAGCAGTTGCACGGGGACGCTCAGATGCGGGGACATACCATACACGTCGTTCCAGAAGTCGACCCTGTCTTTCATAATGCTGTTTCCGTCGCAGAGCGTCAGCATGATCCTACATTGACTAGGGGCCATGACGCCATTGGGACGGAGAAATCTGTCGCGGGCATGCAGAACAGAGTCGAGCATTGATTCGTACAGCAGTGCATACCCCATCCATTCGGATATGATGATGTCGACGTGATCAACGCCATCGGGCAGGCGGATGTCTTCCACCTTGCCGCGAATCACACTGGCGTCCTTGTGGTAAGCTGGTACGCACGCAAACACCAGAGACGCACGTCACGACGTTCTCCAATCCATTTTTCTCGACAATGTGTTGTGCCTTGTCGGCGATGTCGCTCGCCTCGACGGCATACACATGCTTTGCGCCAGACTTGGCCGCGAACAAGGAAAGGATGCCGGTCCCACATCCGACGTCGAGCACGATGGCGTCACGGAACAGAATGGGGTTCGTGAGGATGAAGGAGGCATAAGAGGATGTCCGGACTTTGTCTTGAATCATGACAGCGTGGATATCTAAGTGGATGGAATGACGATCGGTCGTCGCGTCGAGCCAGTGATCCATACCGTTGTATCCATAGCTTTGAAAGTAATGTGTATCGTCGTCCCGGAAGGGCTCGTTGGTCGATGGACCGGGATCGTTGATGATCTCGGTGATGCTGGACATGTCTAGGTGTTGTGTCACGAGCTTTCTGTAGTCAAAGAGGTCGTTCTGCGCCTGAGACAGTTTCCGTTCGAGAACTTGGATACATCTCAAGGCGCTGGGGAGGTCTGAAGGGGGCAGCGCAACTTCGTCATCCGACTCATCATCAAAATCAAGTTCTAGATCGGTGAGCGACGCAGAGGCAGAAAGAACAGGAAGATAACTCACGAAGCAGGGGGTCATCTTCGATGACGGGGATAAGATAGTCATCGGTAGTGAAAGAGGGCTCGGCCCCTGTTAGGTTACCAACGTCGGCTGGGCTCGGTTTCTGCGCGGACGATCATGCTGAGCACGAACAAGAGGATCGACTGTCTTACATGTTTCCGAATGTAATTGATCAGCCGTATCCGACGATGAAGATCGAGTTCTGGATTGGACGTCGGCGTCAACGCACAGATGAATGCCAGTGAGTCGGACGTACGCCATCTTTTGCATGCAGCATCCAAATCGAATCCATGCGTCGATTTATCGTACTCCAAAGTTTCTGCTGCGGTGCTGAATGTTTTGTCCTCGAACAGTGATCGACAGACTTGATGTCGTCCTTGATCCGATATCCAATCCTCAAAGTTGTTGTCTTCTTCCGTATAATCTTCCGAGTCTGATGCTGGAGACACCGTACGATTATCTGCATCGTCTTGGATGTTGGATGGGACACTGAAGCGAATGCTCATGTTGAACAGAGAGATAAGCCGCGGGACCGCCACATGAGATACTTGACACAAATTCAACTACATGAAATCCTCCTCAATTGCCTTGCCAGTCAACTTTGGAACATCCGGGTCCTCCTCGATATTGAACAGCAGGTCATAGGACCGGGCAGCCTTATCTGCTTCCCTCTGTCTCGCGAGCTCAGTTTCCTCCTTTCTCTAAACGAAATAATTCGTGAGCTCCGGGTTTCCGGGGAAACAGATAGCGACCTTTTGGGTAGCTACTGCCCGTTTCTGTGCATTCTCCTCCTTGATACGATCAATCCTCTCTTGTTCGTGGTCCACCAGCCTTTCGACTTTGGTTTTATTAAGGCGATTCACGATAGGGTTTTCTCTCTTTGGTACGTGGACTGACGGGACCCTGGTGAGTTGGTGAAGAGAGACTGGGAATACACACACCTCTCTTTACCTGGATCGAAACCCATGAGATGAATCAGGTACACGAGGCACCGGGCCGAGCGTACCTGCTTGTCGCTGTGAAAGGCAACCTGGCCGACAGCCATGTCACCTTGTTTCTTTTCGTATAAAGTTTTGTCAAATGTCGGTTGCTCTGCGGCGGCCATACCTTGAGGTTGCCGGCAGGGGTGTATATGATCGTGAGATCGTCCTTCTTGTTGCCTGCAGGACTGAGTAAGGAACCGGAATGTCATGCACAAGCGCTTACTTGCCCTCGATTGAGTTTGCCTTTACCAACTGAGCGCAGTCAGTCAAAAGGGACTGTGGTATCACCTCCCAGGTCATGCCTTCTGGCATGCGGAGGTATACGTGTGCAGAAGAGAGCTTGTCGACGTGGAACCACACATCCTGAGGCCAAGCGTACTTGATGAGATCCTCGTCTGATCTGTGCGAGTGAAGATCGGTCAAGTCTAGAAAAATGAAGACATACTCTCAACCTTGTCTTTTCCCATGTAGATGGTCACTGCTGGGTCCACCTCTAACATAGTCAGAACACGCTCAGTAAGTTAAACAGGGACTTGCCAGACGACGTGAAGAACAGGACCATGGTAGCGTGGGAAGAATATTCTCTCTTCCGATCCGTCAAGTATGCAACCCGCGCCAAATCGTCTGGGACTTGGTCTGCGTCCACCGCTGCCGTCGTATGGCCAAGGTCCATCGATATCTGCGCTCGCACAGCAGCAGCAGATGATGCATCAGCCTTTTATGCCCCCCCAGAAACAGACAACCCTATTCGTCGGCTCAATATCTGGTGGGATCACCGATGCCTTTCTGAACCGGATGCTGGCAGTGAGTAGCCTGTCTGGTGGCCCGTCGCGCGTGTTCATCCAAAACCATCCAGGCGTGTGGACCCGTCAAGTCGTTCAAGCGGCTCATCACCCCCGCAAACAAACCACAAGGATTTGGGTTTGCAGAATTCGAGGACCCAGACTCAGCCATCAGATGTTTGACCCTCCTTCAGGGTATCGAGCTACCAGCGCTCGAAGATGGTTGCGCGAACAAAAAACTTTTGGTGCGTCCCATCGCCGTCGTCTTGACTGCCCCAAGCCTACGCCACCCAGATCAAAGCAGACGAAAAAACCAAGCTCTTCCTGGATGCCTACTCTGCACAAAAGATGAAGACAGACGTGAGCCTTTGCATTGTCCTATCTTTGTCGCATCCTCATGGCTTGGACAGACTGACGAGGCTATCTTGCAACAAGCCAAAACCAAAGTTCACGAACTCGCCGAAGAGATAAATCGTACCTCTCAGGACGCAACGAACAATGGTCTACTAGACAAGGAGAAATACGTCATTCCGCCTCACCTCCACGACCTTCAGGAAGCTGACCTTCCAGAGACTCAACGGGGCCTCGTCATTTCTGAGATCGCTCAATTTCGTGAACGCGCCGCAAAACGTGAACGAGAGAAGGTACGAGAAGTTCGCGAGAGCATACCGAACCTCATGGCTTCCACACCGAGTGGTCCGAAACAGAGGGAGTGGGGTAAGCTACAGTCGCAGCAGCCATCCCAATCGACACCTGGAAAGGGTCAACAGGCACAAGGGAAGGGTCCTCAAGGTTATGGCAAGCCTGTCGGCTTTGTCAAGGCGGAGGACGCAGGTGGGGCGATGGGCGCACTCGATGAGCGGAGTAAGGGCCCAAAGACTGACGAGGAGATGGAGAGAGACAGGAAGGAGGCCAGAAGGCGGGACGAAGAGGTTTCGTTCAAGGACGTGAGTATCATGCACAGTGATGCTGAGCACATTTTCATAACCTCACAGCGAGAACGTCGCTACGAGCCCCGGGAACGAACCCGTATAGCTGCACTTGAACGGTCTATCGCACGTCAAAACGCTATCAAGGAAGCCGAGGAGCGGGATCGTGTCGAGATGCAAGGTCGACTGGATGTCTGGGATGACGACGAAAGCGACGAGTTGTTCTACGTCGACAGGTGCGTTTCTCCCATCGACGTTGCGTTCTATGAATCTCATCACCCTACTAGGACACGCTGGCGACAATCCCGGGCCCGCAGAGTTGCAGCTGAAGAAGCCGCTGATGCTGAATCTCGTGCCTACGAAGAGCGCGAAGCCGAAAATCTCCGCATTGAATCCGAGAAGTTCCTCGCTCGTCAGATGGAAGACATGCAAGCTCTCGCCGAAGAGCAACGCAAAGCTGGAATGCTTCTCGATGATGGCGCACCAGTTAAACTCAACATGTCTATCGCCCCTGCGCCGGTGAAGACAGATACCGCGCCAAAGGATACCAAAGCTGCCGTGTTTGGACAAGAGGAAGAGGAAGAAGAGGATATCAAAAAGCGCAAGGTACCACTGGTGAAGCTCGATTTCAGTGCTGCAGAGGGTGAGAAGGCGAAGGAGCGTCTGCAGACGATCAAGGAATCTGTCCCTCACGACAAAGAAACCTTGTTCAAGGCAAAGGTCAGATGGGATGGTCTCAACGATGTAAGTCCATGTTTTCATTTCTTCAGTTGACTAAATCGTTCCCGTAGAGCGCGGTTGATCGAAAGTTCGAGCCCTTGGTCAAACGTCTCATGGTCAAATATCTTGGCGAGTTGGAAGATGATGACCTCATCATGTTCGTCCTAGAACATCTCAAGGATCATAAAAATCCGCAGAAGCTTGTAGAAGGTCTGGAACCGGTATGAGC